>JABUQX010038702.1:17500-61040 GCA_015478945.1 Trachelipus rathkii
TATACCTCATATTACCCATTATATATTAAGTAGGAGCTTAGAGGTCGAATATGAATGGAACATGAGAAGGGGTGAGAGATAGACTACCCTACCTAGTCGTTATCACCCACCGGGAGTAGGTAACTCAGTAGTAAAGACCTATACTATATACTACTTGAGAATCATAAAAACACTTCGGGCATAATACTGCGCGAAGGTTTTTATAAACTAGCTGTATCAGGATGGGAGAGGGGTCGAACTCTCACACGAGGGCAGTATAGCTTCACATCCAATAGTGTTTATAAGGAGAATGTAAATTAATTTATCTTTATTTATATTTTATAAACTAGTAGTAAATACCATAAGGGTTTAAGTAACTCACTGAGCAACATGAGATTAGCCGAGTATCGTGAGTAGAGTCCTTCACTGAGCCCCTAAATATATATACTCCAGGTGGATACTGAACTGGGGTGAGGACTATTTTATATATATTACGTCCCGTCACACTATCTGTTACCTCACTACTATCTGGTCATCGATAGCCTACCTCCAATTATGAGGGTGAATAAAAAAGAAGTTGTTTGTATTATTGTGAAGATTAATTCATGCTCGAGCGATAATAAAACTGCAATAAAATATAATAATAAAAAAATAAAATAATTAAAAAATCATACTCCTTATAAGAATTTTTACTACGCTGATTCCATAAATATATAATATAAATTTGATTTTATAACTGTTATTCTATAAGTAGTATTCTTAGAGTTACATGCTCAGAATGTGGTAGACACTTCACTGACATAAAATAGATGATATTAATAATATAATCTAATTATGTAATAATATATATATATTACTAAACATATATATATAATATATATATATATTATTAATATATATATATTAATATATATTATATAATTAATAATATATTAATTATTATATAATATTAATATATATATATATATATATTAATATTAATATTTATATAACTATTATAATTATATTATATAATTAGCTATAGATAATATATATATATTTTATAACTATTCGTCTGTAAATAATGCATAATGGATATTTGCTTGGAATAGACTCTTGTCGTTCATCTAATAGGCTAAGTGTAAGTGCGGTATGTGCCTTACTACTGACATCTCAATAAAGTGCTCTACTGACTATCAGTGGGGTGCGGTAGTATAGAGTTAATTAATATATTATAATATATATATATTTATATATATATTATATTAATAATATATATTTATTAATATATTAATATTATATATTAATATATATATAATATATAAATATCCCTTATATTATATAATTATATTATATTAATATAATAATTGTGATATATATTATAATATTAAGTTATATATTATAATATATAATTATATATATATAATATATATATATTAAAAATTTATTATATATATAATATATATTATATAATATATATTAATATATATATAATTATATATAATATATATATATATATATATATTTAAATATATATGATTAATATTATATATATATATTATATATATTATATAATATATATATATTAAATTATATTATAATATATATATATAATGATATTATATATATTAATAATATATATATTTTAATATATATATATATATTAAATATAATTAATATAGTATAATATTAATAATATATATATATATAATATATTATATATATTAATATATATGATTTATATATATATAATGTGTTGTGATGTGTATGGTTGTGATGTGTGTGTGTGTGTGATGGTGTGTATGTGTATGTGTATTTGTTGTGTGTGTATAGGTTGATGTGTGTAGCAGAAAACCGATATCACAGATACGAGGCGGGAGATATGAGAGTGTTGCGGAACTGGGAATCATGTGAAGTGCCGTGAAGTGAGATGCACGAAAAGAGAGCAGAGCAGGGAAGCTATACGGTAGCGGTGGTGGAGTTGACTGTATGGCCTAGATCGGCGGAGAGAATATACGTGAGATGTCTTTAGACCACGTTTAACAGAGAGACTCAGGCGATGGTACTCGTGATGTAGAGATTACGAAGTGGGCGGGAAGTGGGAAGACGCGACGGGATGGTGTCCGGTGTTACGTTGACGCGAGTAGAAGATGGATGAAGGAGCGCTCTCGCGATAGTTCGTTTTCACGACAACGATGGACTAGGCACGCTAGCTGAGTATAGAGAGACCTATTATATATAAAATATATATATACATATATATATACTATATAAATATAGTATATATATTATATATATAATAATATAAAAAATATATATTATTATATAAATTAATAGAATAGTTACGATGACAGAAGGTGATGAATTGAAAAGACTGATTTTCGTCCTAGACAGGTTATTTGCTCATAAGAGGCTGAGATGGTTATATATTATATAGATATATATTTATATATATAGATAATATTATATAATTAGTATAATATAATGAGATAGTATATAATAATAGATGATAATCAGAGTAAGAGATGAGGAGGAGATAGAGATAGTAAAGAGAAGATATAGTATAATAGTATAAAGAGAGTAGTGAGAGAGTTCTATATCTTTAGCCCTAATATATTGCAAAGGCCTATAATTATGTTTTTTCTAGTTTAACTTATATTTTTTTATTTACTTTATAACATTAATTATTTATTATGTACCATTTTTTAATATAATTTCATATAATTTATTATTGGTTTTCTGGCTTTTTTTTATATATTATATACTGTTTAATTTAATTAATATTTTTGTATAAATTATATTATATTATATATTATATTATTTAATTGCTTTATTAGATCATTTTAGAGAAACAGAAACAATTATTTCATTCTTTGTGAAAGTTTATTAATATTTATTGATATATTATTATTTTTAATATATAGTTTACTTAACTTATCTCTATTGTCACTCTACATATTGTAAATAACTATTTAAGCAAGCAAAATGATTGGGATAAACTTTGTCCGTTTTTATATTGTGGTAGCTATCCCAATGAAAACACTTATTAGTGGCCAGAATCTGGTTTAGTCCCCCCCCTTTGTCTTTCTCTTGTAGTATATTTTCCATAAAGTTTAATTTTCTTGACATCTTCAGGTGCGCTTATTACATTCTTCTTTTTGTAAGTGATATATCTATATATACTTTTCATTTTCATTATTATATCTAAGATACTATCTTATTTTTAATTATATTATAACTTATTATTTTATTTATCTTTATTATTATATGTTATTTCATATATATATATATTAATATCTATATTAATATATTATTTATATAATATATATTAATTTATAGTAATATATATATATAATAATATTATTTATATTTATTAATTAATTATATATATATATTATTGATTCTAAATAATAGTTGAATCTTCATAACTAATATTTTCAAATGTGAACTGGATTATTAGTGAGGTTAAATAGGTTTAAATTAGCTTATTCTCCTATTGGTAAAAATATATTGATAACTTTATTTTTAACTAATATAACTTTCTTGTCCTAAGTTATTGAAAATTTCTATTTCGTGCTCACTATACTACCTACTTATAATGCTCTCCTCTATAATTGTTTTAATACAATATATTTCCTATAATCAAGCACCAAAGTAATAATTATAAATATTATTAGTTTATAATTAAATTATATAATTAATTCTCATATTCATTATTATAATTCTTGTACTTGACCCTCTGTCTTTCATTTCTTCATTAACAGATAATTATATTGCTATTTTATAGTAAAATTATTCCTGAACGTATTCAGTATAAAATCTGAATAATCTTCATTACGTATTGTCATATATTTCTTGCTAATAAAATATATTACTATTCAATTAACTATTCCATTCACAAATAGTTTTATGAATTATGGATCAGTTTGCCTGTATCTATATATTATATAGAATTAATAGGTAATTACTACTGCATGTATCAGTATACAAATTAAAAGTAAAGGTAGATGGGAAAAAAGAATCAGATCATTAATATAAAAATTATTTATTATAAATTCACGCAATGAACTCATTTGATAAGATTCCTACAAAAAGATTTTGAATAATGTTATTTATATAGATAGTAAGTTAATAGTTGACTAAACTATTCTTATTGATCAGTCTCAGGGCCTTCCTTTTAAATTAATAATTTATACAATATAATTGCTTATTTGAATCTCTCTTCAAATCTATCTTATATTTACCATTAATCATCCTCCTTTTTCACAAAATACACCTTTCTCTATATATATATGTTATTTAGTTCTATTACGGTTGTATTGTTATTTGGTACCATTATTTTAAGTCTGGAAACTTCATTTATTACTAAATTTAAGTTTTATTTATTTACTATTTTATTAATTGAAATAAATGCTAGTCCTCATAGATATACTATAAAAATATGTATACTATATTGTCAGATAAATGAGACTTTCAATGTATCAAAAGGTTCTACAAAATATATATTGATAGATAATTATTATAAGTAACATATCTCTAACACATATATATTCAGCATAAATAGATAATCATTCAGAACGTTTTCAAATGACGAAGAAAAAAAAACGAAATAAAACAAGAAATTAATAGAAATGAGATAAATTTGCCCGTCCTTCCGCACAGCCCTCTCGCAATAAAACACTGTTGCACGATCGAAAAACTGGGTCCTATAATGTTAGAACATGATGAATGCTACAAATATATGCATAAGGTGAAAACATGATGAATACATTAGAGGTGCCGTTTCGAGAAAATTGTCATATTTTTATTTTGTAGGTTCTGAAGGCCATCTCGCTCCATAAAGTTATATCGCCCTTTCGCGTAAAGAATTTCTCCGATATAGATTGTTGCTACACACTTAACCTGCGATGCAGTTTTAATTTGTTTTGGCTAATATTATGAGAGATATACATTTGGGAATAGGAATTTACGCTTGTATCACTAAATGACGATAAAATAAGTATATATAACCACTATCTTCCTTTACAATGGGACAAGAAAAATAACTGGTTATCAATAAATATTCTTTACTGACACAACCTCTGCTGCCGTTATACATATATACGATTGGCATTCTGTACTCTCATACACGGGTTAAAGCGCTTAATTGATACAAGAAGGCATACGCATTTCGGGTCGAGTGCAGTTCTAATTATCTTGTTGTTCTAGGGTGTTTTGTATATGCCACTGTTATAAACACCACTCTCTCGCAGTTATACTCCTATTCTCCTAATAACAAGTCCGTGCTAACTATCACTTCTGGATTCTTATATCTCTACCACTGAGCGTCAATTCTTCTGTCAAGGCTTTTCTCAAGTGACATATTCTGAAACCCATTTCGTTGTTCGTATACCACAACCTATATATTATTCTAAGTACGAAGCAAATCCATCGTCATGAATATGATGCATCTTTTATCGTTAAGTTAGAATTATAGATTTTAGATAACCTGATAAGACTATTAAATAACTAATATCTCGATACCCTCACCATGACTTTAGCGTATACATATTATATGACTCTATTATCTTATATACAATGATGTTACTAATACTGGTTAAGTGAGTCAGGATAGTAATTTGATACTAACATTAATTTTGCTCTTAATTTTATTTCTCACTCAGTGTATATCGATTAGTTCAATGCACAGATCCCTTGTATCTGTATGGTCTCTGGTGAAGGATTATTATACTATCTAGTAAAAGGATTATTCAATATATATGAGTTTAGGTGTTATATTTATTTACACCCTGACCCCTAATATGAGTAATATATATTAATTAATTATTATTATTAATTATATATATAATAATTATATAATAATAATTATATATATTAATATTATAAATTATATAATTAATTATATTATATATATATATTATATTAATATTATATATATTATATAAATATTATATATATATTATAATATATTATTAATATATATTAATATTAATTATATTTAATTATAATATATATATATATTATTATTATTAATATATATAATAATAATAATATTTTTATATATATATATATAAATATACTGCGTATTATTGTTACCTACTTCTAGTCTCTCTTATCATTACGTCTCACGATGTCTTTCCTTTTATCTTAAAAAAGCTCATAGCTAATAGAATTAACACTATATATATAATATAACACAATAAAAGTGTTAAAACAAAAATACAAACGTTATGTCTCAGATGTGTAGAATTTGTAGGAACCCATCGAGACCGTCATAGCTAGGTAATGGGTGCAATTTTATTCGCAAGAGTAAATTATATATTCTCAAAATCAGGTATATACGAAATATAGAAGATTAATTTATTTGAAAATTTCGTTTTAACGAGAATCATATAATTGAACACTTTGATCTAAGTAGTAGACAAATGTTCTTCAGGAGAAATCCTCTCTATCTTTAAAGTTTTGGTAGTTATATAAGAGCCTCATTTTTTATTACATATATATAAGAGAGTGCTAAATGCATGTAGTGAGAAGAAAGCTTTTATGTCTCAGCAGACATCCCAGCGATAGTTTGTTTTATATCATAAACTTTAGATGGTAAGTCAATCGAATAAGAGAAACAAATCTCACATCTACCAATGTGTTTAAAGCTGTTGTGTCTTCTTGTCGTGATTTGATTGGGTAATTTTTGGGCCATTATGGAGCATATGTGGCGATGTTTTCTTTTTAGAAATATTTATTAATATTTTAGTATTGCTGTTCTGTTGTTAGGATCTGCGTAAGGCTGTGGTTGTGTAGGTTGAGTGTGTGAGTATTGAATGTGTATTAAGGTTAGATTAGTTGATAGATCCTACTTACCTTATCTATTGCATCTCTAATACTCTTGATTAATAACATTATGAGATAGATATATCTGAATAGAACACTTTAACTGGAATTAGGCACTTTAAATTAGCAATTAACAATATATACCATAAAATTGAGTGAATTATGTTATTATTATAAGTATAATATATTATTATTATATATTAAATATTATATATATTAATTATTTAATAATAGTAATATCTAATATTAATTAATACTTAAGAAGGAGGTAACCTTATATATTTAGTTTAGATGGAAATTTAAATAGATAAGGAAGGATAATCTAATTAAGATAGTTCTTCTGACAGCGTATATTTAAATAGTTTTGCAGAAATTTTCTATTTTATTTATTTAGAAGTCTGGACTTTCGTCATGTATTTTGATTTCACTTTAAATAATTTATTAATAATATAAATTTAGGGTAATAATAATTGATACTAAGTCCTCAATTATATTAAATATATATAGAATTATTATATATTATTAATAATAAATATTAATATATTAAAATTTTATTATAAATTAATTAATTATTATAATTTTATTATAATTATAATTGTAATCTCATATATATAAATTATGAAAGAAAGAGATGAACAGTAAATGAGTATAAGAAATGATATTGAGATGATTGTAACGTTTAACAGCTTAGAGAAGAGAGAATATTGTAATTTCTATTTTTATTCTGTTTCCCTATTTTCAATTTAAGGCCCCTTCCATATATATTGTAAATTTACAATATATTATGACAACTCATAGTCTAATTTTATTCTTTGCAGCAATTGAATTAAAACTCTCCTTTTTTATAGAGAATAATAATATATAAATATTATATATTTTAATTTTATAATTATGAATACTCACATATTATATATATTACTCATCTTCATACTACTAATTATATCAATATTTATATATATAATATAATATATTATTAATATTTAATATATATTATATATAATATATAATATATATTATATATATATATACTTTATTAATAAATGAATATTCTCTGGGCCATGATGTATATTAATATTATAATAATATAATTTATATATATTAATATATATATATATATTAATATATATAATGTATAATATATTAAATATATATTAATTATATATATATAATAATTATTACAATATTATATTATATACATATTATAATTATATATTCACTTTAATATATATATTATACACGTATATTTATATAATTATTAAATATAATATATATATAGTATTAATAATATAATATATATTAATATATATATTAATAACTATATATTATATATTATTAATTATAATTATATATATTTAATATATATATTATAATTAGTATATTATTAATAATATTATTTATATATTATATATATATTAATATTATATTATAATTCATACATAGTATATATATATAATATATATATTATATTATATATATTATATGTAATATATTAATATTATATATATTATATAAATAGTATATATATAATATAATTAATTATATAATATATATAATATTATAATATTATATATATATATATATCATATATATAATGAAATATTTAATATATATAATATAATATTATATAATTATATATATATATTAATATTAAATATTATATATAATAAATATTAATTAATATTATTAATATTATTAATTAATATATTAAATAATAATATTAAATATTATATTATAATATATTAATATTAATTAATAATATTATATATAATATATATATAATATGATATTTAGCATATTTGTAGTGTGTGTGTATTAGTGTGTTATCTGATGGTGTATTATAGGTTATGTACGCTAGTTTAAGCGTCGTATGATGTTATATGTGTGTATTGTAGTGCGTAGTAAAACTGAAGAGCTAATTATTTTAGTAATTCACATATCTAGGTTGTATGTTATTATTATAATATATCATTCTATGACACTGACAATTAACTTGACTATTATCATTTTATACCTGTCAGAGTATATTATGCTAGTTAGTAATAATATTTATTTATTTAATTTATGCGGCTATATGTAGTTACATACTGTTATAGTATTAAGTAACTACATAAAATGCAAAATACACAATACTAACATATTAATCTACGAGTATAATAGCACTACACTGGACATACATACATTATTTGTGTGTTAAATATATATATGTTGATAGTGTATTATCTATTGTGTATATCTGAAGTTTGTAGTGTAGGTTGAGTTATTATATTATGTTGATTTATGTAAAATAACGATATAGAATTAATTTATATAATTAATTTGAATATGGAATCACTATATCACCAAATCTCGCTACAAAAACTATAACGAAATTTAAAAAAACTCTAATTAAATAATTTATTATCATTATATTTTATCAATTATATTTGTAATAAATAATTAAAGTATTAATTAATATACATAGCTATAATTAATCATATACTAAATAGACTATTAACTATACATTATACATATACTATTAACATACTATATTAACATATACATAATATGCACATATACATATCATATAACTAAATACATATCATTAGTATCAATATTATATGACGCTAACGCAAACTGAATTTCATAAGTACCCATCAACCATGTTCATCATACATTATTTACATAACATTACATATACTAATGATATATATTTAACTATTGATCTCATATGTAGTAGAATAAAATTATTATGAAAGTGGAAGTCAATTAAAATTATAAATTAATCAACTCAGTAACTTAACATATATATTTTTATAAATAACTAAATTTTAGAAAATTTGCCATTTTATACTTATCGAAAGATTTTGGTGTAATATAATATGAAAAAGATAAAGCAAAAATGACATTTCTATCCCTACAGATTGGGAGTATTCTTCTGATATATAGGAGAAATATTCTCTGAATTTACATGACTAGTGGAATCAATTAAAATACTAGAAATCAATAAAATATGCAGATTGAAATATTATGCAATTAAGAATCTATATTTAGTTATATTATAATCATTATAACCTAATTAGTTAACTTCAAAAACTAAAAATTTATAGAATTAATAAGAGAGTGTCCAAATTTAGTGAAATTGAATTATTTTCCATTACTGAAGAGGGTTCTAGGTGTACAGGGTGTCCGAGAATCGGTGATTGTTTGACTGGGGACAGTATCATTTATGTTTTATAAAAATCTTAGAAATCAAATAAATATTAAATTCTAACACAAACTATGTTCAGTTTTATCATATTATTTTTTCTAGGAGTTGCTTTGGAAGAACTTTGAGAAAGTACATCTAATTTAAGTTTTCAGAAATCTTATAAATAAAATTTATAATAAATATATAAACAAGATAAATAAACATAAATAAATGACGTAATTTTTTTTTTATGTTTACAATACAACAAACAATGATAAAGACACTCACCAAATATAACCTTTTTTAATTGCCTTAAATAGTAGGATGTCCATTTTAGGGTTTTGTTATTCACTAAATGCAAACAATGACCAGGAAAGTGATTTGTCAATCGGAAAAATAGAATGATCAAGAATGAACTAGATTTAAAAGGATTGTCAATTAAAAAGAAAAAAAAGAGAATGATAAAAATTAACTAGAAAAGATTGTCAAAAATAATAATAATAATAATAATAATAATAATAATAATAATAATATAATTACAGTAATATATATAAATATAATAATAATATAGATAATATAATGAGTTAAGTAATAATAATATAATAATAATAATAAATAATAATATGAATTAATAATAATATAGTAAATTAATTTAATTTAATTGGTGGATAGATAATAATGAATAATAATGATATAATATAATAATAATAAATGAATATTAATTAATATAATATAATAAATATATAATATATATTATTAATAATAAAAAATATAATAAATAATAATAATATGTATAATAATAATAATAATAACAATAACAATATAATAATAATAATAATAATAATAATAATAATAATAATAATAATAATAATAATAATAATAATAATAATAATAATAATAATAATAATAATAATAATAATAATAATAAATAAATAGTACAGTACCAATAATGTAAAGATAATAATAATAATATATAATAATAATAATAATATAATAAATAATCGTAACAACAATAATAATAGTAAATAATATACATAAATTATTATGTTCAAGTAACAATGATTTATGTTAAGATAAGTTAATAATAAGAATAAAAAATAATAAGGAGAATATACATCTTAATAATAATAATAATCAATAATAATATAATAATAATATATAATAAATAATAATAATAATAATATAATAATAATAATAATAATAAAAAATATATAAAGGTCATTGTTGAGATTAATACTAATAATAATGATACTGATGGTAATTGGTAATCCTCATGAATCTTTATAATAATTAATAATAATAATAATAATATAATCAATATATAATAATAATAATAGATAATAATAATAATAACAATAATAATCTAGTTTTTAGAATTAAGCTTCTGAGAATAATTGCGACACTCGTAGGAGTGTTACATACATATAAGGTATTCCTCACAACTACTACTACTACTACTACCACCACCACTACTGGATCTTCTTCTTCTTCTTCTTCTTTCTTCTTCCTTCTCTTCTCTTCTTCTTCTTCTTCCTTTCCTTCCTTTCTCATCTTTCTTCTTTCTTCTTCTTTGCCTTCTTTCTCTTTCTCTTCTTTTTGTGTCTACCTTTTCATTATTCTCTTTCCTGAATGATATTAGATTGTAAAGATCTTCCCTTCTCTTCTTTCTTCTTCTCATTGAACTTGTATTCTTTTTCGCATTCTATTTCATTTGGCTCAGTATCATTAATATATAATTATTATTTATAATTATTCTTTATAGTTTTTATTATCATGGATTAAGAATTTTTTTATTTTGCGTATTGAATCAAATCATTTGGGGAATAAATTTAAATATTGATCTAATATTATTATTGTTATTAATTGCGTTCCAGCAGTAAGTTAAGAAATAATAATAATTAAAAAGAAAATCACTTAGTTCTAATAGTTCAAAGTATATTTTTTATTGTGATTTTTAAATTTATATCTCAGTGGTTAAATCATTCCAGTAGATGTTATTATAAGTTATAAAGAAACTATCGAGGTAGACACTGAAACACGTTAGTAAGAATATTCACCCATCTAATTCTGTTATCTTGATTTGGTTTTTAAAGTTTGTGATTTCAGGTTGGGTTTTCATACATTTTTTTTTTAATGTAGGTAGGTATATTTAATTAAGAAAAAAAAACGAATAAACAAAGTTTTGATATGCCGAGGAGAGATATTAAAGATGTGCCCCACCCTTTTCCTCATAAATGGAGCAATTTAATTGTTAGTGGAGTCATGAATGAAGTTAGTGTTTAGGTAATGAGATATTTGTAAATTAATAATTAAAAATAAATATTACTAGTCTCTTATTAGGTGTGTAAAATGTATAGGTGAAATTTTTTTTAGAGGTAATTTAAGCCCAAAAACCTAAACCAAGCTACACCCACCACGGGAAACCAATTAGAAAAAAGATGAAATTTTTTTGAAAATATTTGAAATTTCGCTTCCTTAATTCAGATAAAAACTTAATTACTACCTGTAATATAAAGTCTATAGGTATCAACCAATTTGAAAACAAAACTAAAAAACAAAATGCAGTACATTTTTAGTTATACTTATTTATTACTTAGTTATACTTGGTTATATTTAAAAAAAAAATAATATTGACGATAACAGCATTTTCGGGCACTATCTTGAACCAAATTTAATTTATTTTCTGGCAATACGTACCATCGTTTCAGCATGGTGCATAATTCTTTTAAAATAATAGAAAAGCATGTCTGGGGGGAGATTTTTATTTACTTATACACCAGGATGATCACACACACAAGTGGATTACCTCTAATGAAATAATACCATTACAGATGAATTGGTATTGCACTATTTATGTGTATTTTCTATGTGTCGGTATGACATATAAAAATGAGAGGACAGAAATTGGAAGAAAAATCTTTTGATTTTCAATAACATAGAGGCATTACAACAGGACATAGATAAAAAATAAGGAAAACAATTATAGGTTATGAATTCCATAGAATATTCATTTATCCAGTTATTAAGTATTATTAAAGGAGTATTTTATTTATTATTACAGTATTTTCTATTTTAACATTTTAAAAAAATTAGGAGGAGAATTTTAACAGGGATGGCCAGGATCCTATTTTTCAAATCTAACATTTTAAGAAAAAAAAAAGTTAACATCGTGTATATCAAGAACAAGCTTTTCAAAGACAGATAAGCAAACAAACAATATGTCATTACCTATAGATATTAAAAATATTTTACAGTTTCAAACTGCATTTATGATTCAACACTTCAAAACTAAAAGAATTTAACATTTTTAACAGAAACATTTCAAGATCTTCATCAGATCTCATAACCCCCTTGCAAGATTAAAAAATCTTCACTAAACGTTTTAAAATCTTTCAAAGGAAGATCAAGAAATTGTAACGAGAAAATAGAAAAAGATTTATGTGATTTCAAAGAGAGAGATTCAAAAGAATTGTATATATATTCAATATCTTCAACATATCTCTTAAATAAATTTTATTAAAGCATATACTATTTAATTTGAATTTAATTATTTAATATCGTCAAGTAAAGACTTAAACAGCAGAATAGCAGGGATAAATTGAGTTCTATATTTTAAAAGCTCTAGGAGGTTCCTTCTGTTATCTAACTAGAATAATCCAAAAAAAGAAAATCTTGTCGAAGATGGACATTCACCTAATGAGATATATATAATACCATTAACCAAAGATTAATATCCAGTTAGCCTTATAATCTGCAATATAACAAAATTTTTATATAACAAAAATTGGAGACTGTAGAGAAATAAACCTATAGAAAACCTGGACAGAGGGAGCTATAACAATTGTGGCGTCACTAAATAGACAGTAGTCTTCACTAACTATTTATACATTGTCATACGACCTACTAACAATCAATTTCTTCATAGGTACAGGTAAGTTAAATAGAATAAAATAAACATCTGGCGAGGAGGTCGTTAAGTACTCACAAAGAAATACATTTATTAGCCCTAAACTCCTTAGAATTCTTTACAATTTTCAGTTTATTTTAATAATGAATATAGATAGAGATTTTATCATATGCTATTTATTGTAGTGACATATACTATAAGACTTTTATAGAAAAGATCCCAACACATATGACTCGATTCCAAAAAATGTATTCCAATTTTGAACTGAGATAATTGAAAAGCTTTTGATACTTTTTAAACCTATAACCGGTCGCTTAATCTGGAGGTATTATTGAAAAATTTACAAAATAAATTAATATTCTGAATCAAACAGAAGCATGTTTACTTTAAAATACCTAACAACTGCTCATTGTCAGCCCTCTAAGGTTTTAAAAATATAATATTCTCACTAAACTTTAAAAGTCTAAAAATGACTAATCTTGACAATATCATGAATCTCTATGTAAACTCGAAATGTCATCTACAATAACAATCAGCTGTGAGGGTTGTCATTATCAATTGAGCCAAATGCAGATATTATGAAACTAAAAATTTGCCAGAAGATTCATCAAAATATCATTATAATGAGTAATATATATTATGTGAAGTTTCATTAATTTGTTAAGAAGGTCATAGGTGGGGATACTCTAAATCAGGTAATCAACTTGACTGGATAAATGACCTCATTTGGGTCATTTCCAAATGATCAAACTGTAACTTGATTTGAGAGATTGAGATTCCGCCATCTTATTAACCATTCTGCATTTTGAATTGTGAGAGATGAAAACTTTACAATGAGGCTCATAACATAATTAATAGAGTATTCTGATTATGAAACGACATTGCACTAAATCTTGGTTCCGGATAGGTCTGTCATTGGTATCCAGTTTTATATATCCGCCCACTCCGGGTTACAAAAGCGCACTTTGATAGTAGCTTTGATCGTTTCTATTGCAATTTTTATTTAATTTGCCAATTTATCTTAGTTTTGCGAGATATTTGAATACTGCTCCGATCTCAAAAACATTTCTGTCATGGCCAAAAATTGTATTTCATTTTAGTATGTCATAGCTTTATTGAAACCATATAGACGCCTAATCTGGAGGATTATATTATATATATTATACATATATATATATAAACAAGTGTAAATATTATTTATCTATATAATATATATTATATATATATATATTAATAATATATAATATATTATATATATATATATATGATATTATAATAATAGAGAGAGAGAGAGAGAGATAGATATATAATATATATCTATATATATAATATATATATATATATATATATATATATAATATATATATATATAATATATATATATATATATATATTATATATATTATATATATATATTATATATATAATATATATATATATATATATATATATAATATATATTATATAATATAATTATATATATTATATATAATATATATATATTATATAATATATTATATATTACCTTTTCTGGAAATCAGGCTTGCGGAGTCGTAAGATATAAAATGTCCGACTCCGACTCCGACTCCGACTCCTTAAATTCAAATTTTGGATTTTTCGACTCCCGACTCGACTCCGACTGCTAGCTCCTTAAAACTACTCGACTCCGACTCCGACTCCCTAAAAAGAAATTTTCGACTCCGACTCCGATTCCGATCCACTAAACAAAAACTTTCGACTCCGACTCCGACTCGACCCTCTTCAAAATTCAAAATTTCGACTCTGACTCAAATTAATGCTTACAGAGTTTACAGTAAACAATTTTTTTTCAACAATTTTTTTTTCGCTTGCGTTTGAGAATAAAAAACTATAACACTTTTCCAATGAATCTAATCTCCAAATGCTAATAACGGCGTAATACCGTAAAGATTATGAGAGAGACAAGATACTATATATATATAATATATACTAACCATTGGAAAATATTGTTGAAGAACATAAATTGTATGAATGTGTAAATCAAAGGATTGTGGAATACTGAGAATTAATGAATTTCCAGATTTTGCCAGTAGACTATTCGTTCTACTGATGATATTTTCTCACAATTCCATGACTCATCATCAGAGTTAAGTAGTGCACATACTCTTTTATATTTATACTTTCAGTTCTTTCTCTTCACTATTATTAGTATAAATACTAACAATAAATTTGAGATGTGATGAATCCAAAAAATCCAAATAATAATTTATTACAAATTATATTCACATGAGAGAATGTTGAAATAGTTATGGGGTGCCATAATAATTAATAATTCTGAATTATAATTACTTAAGGAATATTGAAATATTATAAAGCTTATAGATATGATTATGAGCAGTAATCTTTATATAATATAAGAGAAAATATATCATATATAAGTATAGATGACACAAATAGTATTTAAGTACATGTTTATTAGAATAATATTTTTAGGAACTAAATATAGAGTTATACATGAAATTATCATTATAATCTGATAATATAAAATATCTAAGTAAGGAATGTGATTGTGGGTGTGATCAAGATTATTTAGGGGAGAGTTATCTTTTTAAATAAGTGAGCTAAATATTATATTTATTGGGGGTGGGGGTGTAACGATAATTTCATTTTGGTTTCTAATTTTAGAATAATTAGTGAAACCTCTAGAGCTTTTAAAATGGGATGATGGTCATTGCTTTCGGTGTTTATTTATGCAATTTTAAGCATGTGAGGAAATAGAAATTTAATTGTTCAAAAAGATTAACGCGTTTATTTATTTCAGAATTAGATTGGAAAATGTTTTAAATAACTGCGTGTAAGTAAAATTGATAATAAAACATCTAATCAATGAGTTGGTATTAGTTATATTGTTATTACCTATATAAAATGTTTAATCATTTATTACTATCCATTTTGTGAAGGGTTTATTCACATTTAATAATTCATCAAAATAATTGGCTACCAACGCGGTATTAAAACTTAACGGAATAAATGAATTTTACATCAAATTAACTCGGATGTATAACCGGTTCATTTATTATGCTCCTATTAGTATGGATAGTAGAAAAATTTATAGTTTGTTTCATAAATTCATATTGAGGGTTTTGTCTACATTTGAATAACACACGTAAATATTGTGGTCTCCTAACTTCAGTTCCTCTGAAATAGCATCAGATTGATTTAGTTGCTCTATTGCTAGAACCCCTGTATATATGTATTCTATTAATGACCATAACTTTTCTGGAAATTACGGTCAGCATGTTACTAAATATTGAACAATCATTGAGGGCTACATTTAAAATAGTACTATTAAAAAAGAAACGTGGAAATCTAATCATAATCGGGAGGACTTCTATGCACCGAGTAAAATCTTTGGTAGGATCATGACTAGTGAGCTAGCCTCCCGTGTTTGTTCTTTCTAGCGTGAAAATGTTCGACACAATATTCAGGGCTGACAATTACACCATATTAAAATCTAATCAGAGAAGTCTTGTTCAGTCAACTACTACATCAATATACTATCCTCTCTGGTGGAGGCCACCAATTGATACACAGTTGAGAGCTTCAACCACTTCATCTAAAAAATAGTTAGACGCTAGAAAGCTAGCACCAATATGAGTATCTTTGAAAACTTTGTGTTATTGGTACAACATCTCAATACATTCTCCACCTTTACATAAAATTTAAGAGATAAATACAAAATTGACTTAGGCTAAACTTCATCGGATCGTACCTTAGGGTCCCAGATATTGGGATTTATGAACCATATCTAATAATATTATTGACCTCGGATCTTATTCTCTGATGACATATTCTTATTGTTTCCACATAATGTTCCTTATTTCATTAAGTGAAGAAAAAAAATAACATTGTATCGGTCCGACATTACACATAATACTAATCACTCTTTAGACACATAAGTTGAGACATTATTTATCCTATTTTGATGGTTTAGAAATTATGGCTAATTCGACTACGGACTCCATCCGAAGACTAGCACTCACGTCATCATTATTTTTTAGTGCACTCTGTATTAGCATCCATTCATTACCACCTCAATCAGTGTTCAATAATAAATTGCCATGACTATTTTCGAAGATAGTGGAATTCCTTCCACCTTACATAATATGTATTCACACTATTACCAAAAGGTCTTATATTACATTGCTTCTATCGGAGATTTTACATAATTATTTTATAAGAGGATTCTATTAAAATCTATTGAGAGTCCAAGATTGCTAGTGAATCTCATTGCAACGTGAGGAGATCTAAATAGTATGTTGTCGTTACAGGCTTATAGTATTTCACAGTATATTTACCTTTTCATCTGAACTCACACTAATTTCATCAATTATAATTTAAATGCTAAACTTGGAATGCAGTCCAACCAAGTATCTCACCTGGAGCGTAGAGCACTTAAGTACGCTGAGATACGATATTGCAGACACTCTTAATAAGAACTTTATTTAGTTTTAGGCTCTTCCTGACCACTCAAATGAGGGCATTGAACAACTATAACATCAAAAAATACATCAGATGAGAATACGTCCTTCGGGGCCATATCGCGTACCCCACAGTGGTTGCGATGAGCACCTTTTAGAAAAGTACAGACTTCTTGAAATAACATAAAACGCATATTCCAGTTCCTAAATTTGATCACAGAAAAGTCCATTGAAATGAATAGTTATTAAATTATTAATACTAACCCTTATTCATTAAATATGTTGCTAATATACTGTATACTTATTAGAACACTATAATTACAATAGGAGATAACCAATTCCGTGAGAATTGTTTCTTTTCGACAAAATTCCCAAATGCCTATCATAGTTGCTCAAACTAATGAGGAAATAGGAAAGCCAGGAAGGTCTCTTCTTAGTACAACAAAATCTCTTTTAATTAATCTCTTTCAAAGATCTAAGAGGACACCTCAAATAATTAAATATATTTCTGACATAGTAAACCATCATTACTGGTTCACATGTCGAGAAAAATACACTGGGCTGTATCACATGTTCATTTATTCATCAAAATGGAGATGCTTTGCGGTCTCTCGCGAATTGCGCCATATTTTCACTGTCGTGAGATACACAATTTAATAACTTTTAAAGCTTACGACCTCTCTAGACTTAGACAATAGATTATCTGTTCAGAACTCATATCCACTTTCGCGTGGTACATAATGTATCACAATCGTTGAAATAGACATGCGAATGTGACTTGTGAGATACATTATCAACCTCTGTACATAGTCACAGCAAATCTGAGAGAGTACAGCTTTATACCAATTTAATTTCCTTGATAGTCCAAGTGGTGTGTAGCAATAGTAGAATTGCAGGTACCTATTTCGAATTTAGTTTATAGATTATTTGAGTGAGATAACACTAATTCAAGAAATTATAATGCACGGGGATCTGAGGAGGTTGTCGAGAGAGGCATGAAATGTCGGTTAAGAAATCGGTGCAGAGGAGAAAATTTTGCGCCGTATTTCTTATCCTGAGAGAACTACGCCGACTCCGCACCATACCCCAAGACATTTACCGAGCTCTCGAGAGAGAGTGACTCACTGAGCTTTTTATCCAGTCAGACTCAAATCACCGAACTAAACTGCACTTCTTCATATACATAAACTTAATTACCTCATTTTAAAGACACGAGTGAGCCTTTAACAAGAAATAACCTGCTACTCGATAAGAGTCTCAAGTTAAGGAAAACCGTTTCCGGAAATCTATGTAAATTATATTTCTTCTTTCTCCTGTCGAGACTTATTTTAAAGTTTTTAAGGAAATTAAATAACCGCGTGACCCACAATAAATAAATATTTATATGAACGTTAGGAACCGATACCGATAAATCCATAAAAATTTGGGTATCCAATATGATAATAATAATAAGATCTACACTCGACTACACACCACACAGAAGAGAGACTAATAAACATACTAACCGACACTACCGAACATATATCACCCGCCTTGACAAGTTTATACTATATGAATAAATAATATAATATAATTAATAATATAAAATATAATAAATAAATAATAATTAATATATAGTATATCATATATAATATATATAAAATAATAATATGAAATTGAAGAAAAATAATTCAAAGAAAAATAAATTAAAATAATTTAAATAAAAGGTATAAAATTAATTATTGCGTTCATAATAAATAATAATTTAAATCATATATATTAATGTAATATAATAATATAATAATTAAAGAATATATAAAATAATAATAATAATATAATAATTAAATAATATTATATATTAATTTCTTTCAATTACTTAATAATAACTAATTCCACATCCAATAACTTAAAAAATAAAATTAATTAAATTATATATAATATTTTCACTCTCATGCATTTTTTTTATCTTATTCAACCAGATACTCGTTTGATGTAGATCGTGAACGCTATCTATGTTCTCATCTGCGCTGTCCAGCGGTATCCTGTATACGCTTAGCGAAAGCCAATTAGAGATGATTGAGTCATATACAACTTGGAATCACCAATAATACAGGTCCTAGTCTGATGTGTTAATTGTCCTTCTTTTAAAAAGGTCGATCGACAAGCGGGGCTTACAGAGTGTTCCACAGTCTGTAGAATGGTAATTTATATAGTGTTGGTGGTAAGCACAGGTTTGTTGGTCGCAGGCTCGCCCGAGAAGGGCGTCAATTGCCCTGGCGTACTCTACTCTCTCCGCAACCCCTAATTTTCCGCTACAAATATATAGGACGCATAGTGGTATTTTACTGCGGAGAGTGCTACAAAACGACAGAATGACTGTTAGTCTAAAGCCTAAAGAGCGTTAGGCTCGCAGCCGTGATGACGTACTCGTCTGCACAGACGAGATTTACGGGTCGAAGACGAGCACGTGAGCGCTGCGACATTTTGAATGCGGGTCATTTCACACACTCCACTCTCATCTCAACACTCTCCATTAAGATCAATCCATTATTTCTAAAATAGATGAGGGTGTATGGGTATTCATTCTATTATTTGATCAGGCTATGAGTTGGATAACTTAGTTAAAGTATATATATATATCACTATTATATTTCAAATTATTATATCATATTACTCATTAATTATTTATTATTTTTATTAAATAAGTTAAATTATATTGAATTATCTTTCAAAATATATCAAGAGAGTTAGAAAATAGAGATCACGAAGTGAATCTTCTTTCACGACACATCTGCACTCAGAGACGTGCAACCGAGCATGGGCATCAAAATATTGAAGCACTCTCACACAAGAATCCTTAGACTTTTAAATTCACGAGAGAGTGACTAAATTAAAAGACTGTACACCATGAGGATTTTCCTGAGCGATCCGAGCTTTACCAGACTAACGTTCATTCTCCGGCTTACCGGCTCCGAATACTGTTATCATGTGGTTCGTGTTTTGGTCATAGCAAAGAACAATACCATGATGTTAGTGTCTGTCTGTTCCGTGAGTTATTTTTTTCATTTTTCTCATTTTATCTTATTTATTATATTCATATAAATATCTATTCATTATTAATATGTTTTACCGATAAGATATATTACCATAGTGTATTAACATAGTGTATTTATTATTTATCTGATGCCTTATCTATTTATATCTGAGTGTTTTCGAGTTGAATTCTCTATTCTATTTTTTCCTCCATCCCAATCGTTGCTGTTTCAGAGCAAGCTCTCTCTCTCTACACGCACTTTAACCTCGAAGTGCTCCTAAATCATATATATTAAGAGAGAGAGAGAGAGCTATATAGAAATTATATAATAATAAATTAATATTAAACTTTAGAAAATTGCAGATATTATGACAGTAATCAAAGCAAGCTAAGATTTTTAATTAATGAGAGGAAAATTATAATACCAATAATATTATATTATTCCAAATCATATGTAAATTAGCAAATCACTATATAGTCCACATCGAGTTAGAAAGACGAGTCTTTAATGATTATATTCGAAGCTTCACCAGGGACCTCATATTGGACACGTGAGGGACTCAAGGCATTTTCTCGGAGAGTGTGGCCTTCACTTACATCACAATTTTCTACTTCTTGCAATTCTTCCATTAATTTTACAGAACTATTTTTAACTATAATCTCTGGTGTGCAAATCTCGACAACAGAGAGATCCGCGCTTCAACATCTGAGCTCATGACCTGCAGGTGGTGCAACCGCGCACGGCGGGAGTCGTTAATAAATTGTGCGGATGCGGATGGCGGATGCCGGATGTCTGAGTACATCACTAATATGATATATATACTTACTCACTCACTATACCGGACTACCTCAGCCCTCGTGAGGGTAAAATTGTGCACATACTCGAGACTTACTACACGAGTCTACCTGAACTTCCACGACTTATATTATTACTGAACTTATATATATACCGACTCCCGAGTGAGCAGTCACCTGAAATTTATATTTAATATATTAATATATACTTTATATAAATTTTATATATATATAATAATATATTTAATAATATGTCAACTAATTAAATTAAAATCGACGCGCCTAGTCAAGGAAGTAGGTGTTTATTATTTAACTTAATAAATTTCATTTTGATCAACTATATATAATAGTCATATTCTGAACGAATTGGTTGTCACAAATACGACAATAAAATGCTTTCTTAAAATTTAATTGTTAATTTTAATGCAATTATAATTCTTTTTTTCAACTTTCATTCTTCCAAGAAATTGATTTTGAATTACTTTGTTGAAACATACCTATTTTATATTTTATTTGCTTTAATATACCAATATTAAGTAATATTATATTATATAATATAGATCTTTTATATAAAGCAGTCTAATATTTATTATAATTACTACAATTATTTAATATAATTAATATATATTTAATTAAATATATATTAATATATATTATATATATATAATAATATAATATATAATATATAATTTATTATTAATATATAATATATTATATATATATATATATTAATATAATTTAATCCAATATTTTATAATATAATATATATATTAATTAATTATTATAATTATTTTAATAATATTATATTTATATTAATATATATATATATATATATAATTATATATATATTAATATAATAATATATTAATATAATATATATATAATATATATATATATATATATTATTATTTATAATATATTATTCATTATATTATTTATAATAATTATATATATTAATATATATTAATAATATTTAATATATATTTAAATATATATATATATATATATATATATATTATTTATTAAACAGTTGTTCAACCTAATACTACCACTTCACAGTGGCAGTTAGCCAACTTAGCTTGCAAAACTCTGGATGAGGGTGAGTCTTGTTAATTTAACACTTAACTTATCGTATTATATATATAATAGCTTCTATTCTATTACTTCATCATTATCTCTCTATCTATTCTCTCTTCTCTCTATATAATATATTATATTATATAATAATAGTATATATATAATATTAATATTATATATATTATATTATATATATAGATATATATATATAATATAAATATATATTATATATATATATATTAATTAATATATATATTAATAATATTAAATATATATATATATATATTTAATATATAGTTATATATATATATTTATCATTCTCTCCTACCCAAATGAACTTCGGGTGGGGGTTATGAGGTACAGCAAGTATGACACATAGGATTAATAATCTAAGTAAAAATAAGTAGTTAAGAATTATATATAATTGAAATATGATGCGTTCGAAAACACAATAAGCCCAATCCATTAACCTAGTAATATATAGAATACCTCTACCCTCTTTGTACCTATAATTTTATACTGGGTGTGAGATGAGCTCGATTCACGCTAGTTTCAGAAAATCTACACCCTATGAGCATTATACACTAGAGCCTATATATATATAACCGTAAACCTTAGGCTCTCTACTAATGATATCAAATCTATTTCGTCTGTGTAGGTATACATCATTTATCAACTTGGTACCTATATAGGTGTAACCATATATTATATACTATAAAACCTATATCCCTACTATTATATAAATATATATTATATTATTCATACAACAAAACTCCATAGCTATACTATAATATATTACTTAATTTCACATTCTTTCTTACAGTTTTTACATACCTTTATATCTATTTTCACGCCTTCTTAGTTACCAAAATACTCAACATTTATATTCTTTATTACTTATCACTACTAACAATAGCATTCCTTCATATATTATATTCTATACTTAGGACTCAGTCCATTATTCGTATATTAAACTATTTTCTTCGAGGAGTCATCACATTCTTTCAGTTACTCCCTATTAGAGCTCTCTCATGTAAAATGAAAATTTTTCTCTTAATCGGGAAACCGGGTAGCTTTATCTCTATTAGGTTTCATTTTACATTAACTTTAGTTATTCGTCTTCTTATCTAAAAATATTGCTTTTATAATAAATAATTACTATTTACGACTTTTTATATCATATGTTTTATATGTTATTAACATTTTTTTCTAACAATATTATTTAGTTTTAAACATGTCATATAAACACACGCATTATATCACCACTCAATTTTTTACTATCAATCAACAAATAAGATATCCGGCCAATTGCTTTGGGCACGGATTATTCCTATTTTTAATGGTTAATATTTGTATTTCAAGTTATCGCACAATTCCAATTTTTCATTTCAATTTTGCATAATCCTTTTATATTTTTTATGTAATAATTTCATTTAATTTGACCATTTACGCAAAACAACATAAGAAAAAATATAACCATGCTACATCTGTGAGTGAACATGTTGACATAAAAAATAGCAATATCGTTCTTCTATAATTATGTCAAACCTCGTGCTGAGCATCGAGTTAGGCTATCGTATCTGCTAGATGTGCACCTACCTAGCATATAGCTATATATATAATCAATATATATATATATATTATATATATATATATATTATATTATATATATATAATATATATTATATATATATACAGTGAGAATCTCTATAATTTGATAACAGTACTTCACTAATTATATCCTTATATATACTAAATTTAAATATCTAATATTATTTCTCACAACCTATAAAATAATATAACGTCCCTACATATATAATAAGATTGTCACATTATAAGTAATATATAATATACTATGAATACTATATCATTTAATCACTATAATAGATAATATATAAAACCTTGATTCAATTTAATATTCCATCGACATCATATACAGTATTATACGTTATATTTTTCAATATAATATCGATTATCGAAATCGATATTTTTTCTGGCGATAACATATTTCCAAAGTGAAGAGAGACGTATTAATCTATAACTTTATTATTAAACTATCTAATTGATAGTAAATACTATGATCACAAGCGCGAATCTTATTTTTAGATATCCGGCATCCCTAGTAGGTTAGATAGACAGGGAAATTATTTGGCAAATTATAATCAAGATTAGTCCCCGTTTACATCGCAACAAGGATTTAATTGGCACCAGCGCACCTTCCTACATTCACTAAACTTTCGTTACTAGCATGATTACAGCTCTGTCATCATTCGTTTCCTTTTTCCAATCCAACATATTACTTTCATTCACTCAAGACAAACTCGTTCGCAGCTGCTCACCATCAAAATACATAACTTCACAACCGACTGACTGTCTTCAAACTCACAAATATAACCTTCACTCTCTTATCTTTTAAATTTCAAGACCCCTCCTTTACACATGAACCCCCTACGCCTACCCAAATCTCCTCTCTAACCAATCCTCTTCAAATCTCTCCAGAATTACAGCCCATCACAAACCTGAAATCTACTCAGATATATAGGTCAGGGCATCCTCCAGTCTCTTCCATTCTCACATCATCTAACATAATCCATATCATTCTTAAATAGATTCTCCCCTTTAATTTTCCAATCAGATTCACGGCATTGATTTAGACAAAAACCACTCTACCGCCACTTCACTAACCGATTTAACACAAATAACCCACATAGGTTTTAATTAAACTCCTCTCCATGATCGTACTCTTCTTGTTGCAATAGACATCAATAAGGAACTTGATGTAGTTTCAAGTCGCCTCTAAATATACAAAATTTTAAACACAGGAATAAGCATCAATGACAGAAATAATAAATGCTATCCGGTTTTATTGAAAAGAACTAAATTTATAATTTTGTTAATCTCTTTAAGTTGAGAATGAGAAGTCTATGGCTTCTCAGTTTAACAGCTCTTCCGAACTGTCAAGTGGCATATTTCATTTTTAAGAAAATTCGTCTTCCACTCTTAACCAAACTATGAATCTTTATATAGTCCGCTATTCCTTTAAGTTCTCATTGCTCAGTTGTCTAAGATGCATTTTTGTGTGCTTAAAGTTCGGATGTTTTCCAAACTCCTTTTACTCCGATTATCTAAATATCGATATAAATCGGATATATCGATTTAATTGTTTCAGTGTAAAGATCTAATGTAGTTCCCACACAATTCCTACGATTATTTTGAATAGCACCTAGAAAAACGTACATTCTCTGATAGTTTAACTTTTTCGCGAGAGTGCTCACATAACAGTTCCTCTATCCTATCGTAAATACAGTATTGTGATTTTAAATATCCAAACGATAAGGTTATTATAACAGAAACGGATTATTTTTTTAGACTCGCTAAAATAATTATAGAGCGAAAAGCCTGACCGAAAAAATATTAGTTGAAGCAAGTTTTAGTTCAGTCACATGAATGATGTGATAAACTCACCTGTATCATCAATCTCCACACAAACCTCATAAGAGGTATTCTACGACTGAAGCTCAAAAGGAAAATTTGAAGACAAGACAAGAAAAGATGTAGGGAAAAGGAAATTGAAAAAGTGGAGAGGAATTGAATAAATGAAAATGGAAAGGAAAAAACAGATATTGTTGAGATAAGATAAGTGCATGAGAAAGGATAAACACTCAATAATATCTCAAATTTCATTTGAACACAAGAAATAGAGAAATCTTTAAATAGAATGAAATAGTTAATGGAGGGTATGTACTAAATATGAATGAATATATTAATAAAATACATAATAGTATATATATATTATATATATAATATTATATATACTCTACTATAACTATAATTACTTTTAAAAATAATTAACTTGAAAAACACACTATATACAAAGTATCAAATAATAAGAAATTTACAAAGTATATCATTCTATACCTTAAAAACTGATAAGAAAATAAAACAATATTAAAACCTCTCGAGTTGAAACATATTTAATTAATTATTATTATTATTATTATTATTATTAATTACTTATTTATTAATTCTTATATTATATTTATATTATTATTACTATTATTATTAATTATTTATTATCTACCTATTATATATTATATTACTCACTGATAGAAATTATTTATGTCTATTATTTATTACTTATTATATATATTTATTATTATCTATTATCCTATTTATATTCACATTTATTATTATTATTAATATAATTATTACATATATTATTTTTATTATATTTAATGAATGTATAAACTAAGATAAAATAGATTGATAAGACATTGGCAGGAGGAGGACTGAGAAAACTAATATCCCTGGCATCAACTATCGATGAGACTATAATACTCATGTCTACTAGAGGAAGCAATAGAAGTCAAGTAAGAAAACTATTAAAGTAAAAGTAATATAATATTCATTAGTGTGATATATTTACTTAATTTATGTTATTTTATTTATTTATTGACTATAATTTTGAATTTCACTCTAATTATAATTATTATTAGTTATATATCTAATAATATTATTTTTTATCTATTATATTATTATTTATTATATTATTATTATTATTTTCTGAGAAATTAGTGCAGTAAAACATTTATTTACTCTATAAATATATATATAATTATATTATTAATAATATGGATTATATAAATAAAATAAATTATTCTAATATACGATATTTAAAATATTAAATTTAATAAATTAATAAGAAATAACCCTAAAGTGTATTTATCAAAAATACCAGATAATTTTATCAAAAAGTATAGATGAGAGAATAACAACTATCGAAGGTAGAATTAAGACGAAAATAATTAATCTCTTTTTCCAAAGTATTTATACCAATGATGGCCATTTTTATGAAATGTGATAAACACTGTCAACACTAACAACCATACTTTAATGTAAGAGTAAGATTGACCACACGATAGGAAACAGGCGACTATGCAATACTCTTGCAAAGCATAAATTTTGTGCCCCGTGAGATCCACTCAAAATGATCCATACTTAATCTTTAGTGAGTATTTAATAGTATAAATATGTGCTTCTCGAAATAAATAGAGATATAGATCTCGTCTTTATGCCCATTATTATGCATACATTAAATTATTACTATAATAAACTATTCAATTTTATTGTTTTAAATAAACCATTTTATTTTATAAAAAAAAAAAATTTGTATCCACCCTGTTGAATACATTTAATATAACACTAAATCTATGTTAAAGACACATAGACTAATTTTATAAAATTATAATCTAATAATATACAGACATATATCGATATAACGGGTTCAGTAAAAAGAATATATTTTTATAATTGAGTTAAAATTAGGATGACTGAAGAGAAATTATATTGTATATAACTGGAATAATATATATAATACATACTTTAATTCTATAAATTATTTAATCATCTAAATAATATATAATCAAGTATTAAACATATATAGTACTAATTTTATATTAAATACTATAATCGATTAATTATATTAATATATATTAATACTAATATATATATTATCAGTCTCTCAATCTCGTTATTCATTTTATTATTATTTTTATCAACATTATAATTAATATTAATATTATTATATATTAAATTCACCAATGTATATAATTTATTATATATATTTACAATTTATATTAAATTTATATTCGCTATGACTTACTTTACCAAATCTGTTAGAAAATAAATTCTATTTGGCCTTTTGTGGCAAATGTTTTAGAACTTCTTAAATATATAAATATTGTTACTTTTTTTCTATCTTCTTTAATTTTTTCTGATCGAGCTTTGTTCTCTCTAATAATCCTATTAATCACATTAACTTATAGATTATTTGTATATATTTCTAAGCTCATAATCATTAATTATATCTAAATAGGCCTAATCCCTATATATACCTATCTTCCTTTCTTTGCACCATCTTATAAAATGTGCGAATAATTACGTTTATAAGTTGAAAAAGAGCGGCAGAGATAAGAGAGATTGAGAAAAGAGAAGGAGTCAGAGTCAGAAGTTTGGAGAATATATTCATAAGGAGAAACATTCTCCAACATATGATATATTGAAAGCTAAATATAAATATATTACAATAATCATTATATAAAAATAATATTGTTATTAATCTTTCTTTTTTCATCAATCTATTAAATATTTATCTTCGGGGATCCAAGAAACATGATTTTACTATAATGTGGTGAAATAAATATGAAACTGTTAATATAAACAATTTATCAATAATACTAGATATATATATCTAATTATATATCCTTTGTCAATCGACTCAACATAAGAAAATGCATTATTGCAAATTAACGATAAAATATAAAATATATTTTAGATTTAATAGGTAGTTAATAAAAAAATAAAAAAAAAAACATGTTTATTAAATAAAACATGTTTGATATATTAACAAATCTCAAGTTAACTTGTAAACATTTATAATAATAATAATAATTAATCATATAAATTAAATTAAATATAATTTATACAATTAACCAGACTAAATTAACAATTAATAATATTATAATCTATATATATTATATAAGGGTGTGTGAGAGTGAGCATATGTAGTGTTTCTTGTTTACTTGAAATATTTTTCAATATTGCATATCAACCCCTCCATATTAATAAGATGAGCTATATTACACACACTTATTTTATATACTGTACTAATATTATTTTATATTATTCTAGTAAACTTTAAAGAGTTTTATAATCTTAACATGTTTAGTTTCTCTTTCATCACGAACTCGTGCTATTATACCTTGAAATAAGCAGTAATTTCCTTATATAGATATATATACTAAATATATAAATAATTCCAAAATAAAATCATTTTATTAAAAACATTTTAATATATATGATAAAAAAAAACATAAATATATACTATATTATATATATATATATATTAATCAGGGCCGTTTTTTCGGAGTCGGGAGTCGTGGAGTCGGAGTCCCGTGGAGTCGTGCAATTTTCCGGAGTCTGGATGTCGGTAGTACGGAGTCGAAAAGAATCTGGTGCAAAAGTGGAGTCGGAGTCGAGTCGGAAATCGAAGATCCTGTGTAAAGTGAGTCGTCACTCCTTAAATATTAGTAAAAGTATTAGAGACAATCTTAATTGTTGAACTATAGAATTCTACGAGAATCATTTTATTTATTTTTTTTGCATTTGATTTATTATAATTATTATTATTAATTATTTAAAATTATTAATTAATATTTTATTATTATATTAGTTATCATTATTATTATTATCCATAAATACATATGATATTTAAGTACTTTATTACGGGGGAAGGTAAGTTGGGTTTTGGAAACTGCTAGATATGTAAATAGGATGACAGATGAGAAGCATGATCTAGGTTCTTTAAATACAGTATAAACAGGCTAGAGCAGAATTTTGAAAGATCGTGTTATACAACGAGCACATTACTCCTTTTTCAGCTCATTAATCTCGATGCTTTTTATATAGTGGATACATTATCTGATGAAGCCAGAGAATATACTTTTTGAATTGCGTGAAAGTATTATTTGAAAACATATTCATGTGAAAGCTATATGAAATATACTAGAAAAAGATGCATAAATGAGTTAAATTATTATTAGTATAATTGTCTTAAACAATATTTTTAATATTGATAATTTTGATGTGATTCATATTTATATAATTTTTTAATTTCAATTACTAATTTTATTTCTTAAAATTACATATTTATAGTATTTCTGACCTCAAAGCTCAACTGTTTTGCATAAACGCACCAGCGAAGTATAGTCATTCTCATGAATTATGAGTGATGAATTATATTAAAATGACTTGGTATAATACTTTTCCTATTTATTTTTCGAAAATTTCAAATATTATATCTTTATAAAAAGTACATGACTGAATTTTGAAATGTTTATCTCTATTACTAAGTTCACTTCATAGTCCTCTAGAACAAGAGGGCCGCACAAACGTTATATGTGAGGGTGCTATATTGCTTCCCATACTACCCACATAATGTTATATATACTTTCTATCCCGTTAACAGCTGTTAGATGATATTAATGAAGCTAATTATGATATATCAAGCTCTCTAATATTTTAGTTAGTAAATAATTAATATGATGAGTTTAGTCGACAGAGGTTAGATCCAAACAAGCTCAGGCATAAATGAGAGAGACAATACTCTAGCTCTCAAATAAAACTTATTATATATATTGTTCCATCGACCTGACAAGTTGGTATGGGTGAATATCAGGAGTAACAAAATATTGAACTCGTTTGCGGATTGGCGAGATGCGATCTTAAATATGTGATTATGGACGGATGAGATGCGGAAAGTGAGAAGCGGCAGCTATGAAGTTGAAAAGATAGAGGATGTCGGCATGGCTAGACTACGTTAATAACTCACACTCTGATAGTTGAATCAAATCGAATATTTAATAGCTTAAACCTTCTTTACAGTTTATGCGTGAGTAAATAATAATTATCTAAAATTATCTCTAATTATCTATTAATTCTTTATTTATTTAATATTATTTATATATTGTTATATAATTTAAATATTTTAATTTAATATATTATTATATTATTAATTATTAATTTAATTTTAAAATTTATTTATTATTATATAAATATATTATAGTTAATAGTTTATTTTTCTGGTTAAGGATCTATTTGTTTTTCGGTTTTACCAGTACTATAATATAATTATATTCCTATAATTAATTATTATTAATATATATTATTTATAATATATATTAATATTAATTATGATAATATTATTTTCCACTTCGCTTGTATGAATCATTGACATTAATTTGATAAATATTATTTATATTATATTATATTTATAATATTAATTATAATTATTATGTATTATTATAATATTTTATGTATTAATATTATTAATTATTATTATTAATTATATATCATTACATAAATATTAGTAATATATGATTATTTATACGGAATTTATATAGTTATTCTTTTTATTTATTTATAAATAGTCTACTTCATTTAATTATATATTTATACATTAATTTAATAATAATTATAAATTATAAAATATAAAAATAATATATTTAATATTATGAAAATATTATTATATCCCTACGATTAATATATAACTATTCATTTAGTTATATTATAGATAACCCTATAATCCTTATCTATTCATTCACTCCATTCACAGGCTTCTCGAATACCGTCACGTGGTGTGCCATACACCTCCGCTTTGAAGTCAAACTTAAATGTCTAATACCAGGATACTGCATCTAGCAAGATCACAAAATTACTTCGCATCTAGCTACATACCTCATTCTTGCAGATACCTGCGTGTTTCTTCAACATGAATTCTACTTGTTCCTCCTTTACTTTCTTTCCTGCAAAGGCTCTTCCGCTGCTGCGCATATCACTCCTTTTCATCTGCTCGCATTCCTATCCTTCGACCTCAAGACGCCTGAACGCTCTCTCATGTCTTGAGCATTGTATCTTTATCACCTGCATCCTCTCCAGATGATGTACCTATCCATTAACTCTAGATCTTAACTGAGCGTTCATACGTATCTGTGAATTCATACAATCGAGTCTAATAATCATCACCTTCACTAACTTCTTCTCTACTTGAGTGTTCTCTTGTTGTCTTCAGCGGTCGTCTGTCTCTTTTCTCGTCATTCCCAATATGAGACCAGTCTCGAAACACGAAAGCACACCTCTTAATTACTCCGCTCGTCGGAGAGTTCTCAAACTCTTGCCTCTCTTCATGTCATTGACTCTCCAAAGCTTTCTCAGCCTATACACAAACGAATTACAGTGCAGTCTTACATAAATTATTCTCATATCTGAATAGATTATGTTGCTCTAAGAAAATTCAACTATCTTTGTTCCTTTTATAATCTATTTATATTTTCAAGATAGTGGATATATAGGCTGCTCTTATGTACTCTTGTCCGAATCTGAATGTCTTGCTCCAGTGCTCACCTTACTGCATAAAATGATAATTTTATCCTTGTGCACACCACCCTTCTTTCCAATGTGCTTCCTAGATATTTTTTATTACTATAAGCCAATCATTTTTTTAATGGCGTCTCGTAGCCGAGTCTACTTTCACTGATCAGAAAGTGAACTTCCGTCACCTACACTCATCGTCTGCTTTACTACCTCCATGTGCTTTTTTCTCTACACATTCATATTCAATCATAGTATTCTTCTTAACTTTTCTGTCGAAATTACATCTCATACCTCTGTTGTGCCTATTATCAAACCTCGTCACATCCCATCACACGCCTAAAATCATCTGCGTATTATGAGCCACAGTTGAGTGTCTCGAGATCTAAATCGGCTCATTTAAACTCTTTTACTCCTCGTAATGTGATCCAAATACGCTATACACAGTATAATCGGTGTCTACAGCAACTAGCTGACTATTTCATGTCCTACTGGCACGTAAAATACAATATAACTGATGTCCTGCTTAAAAGTTAAGTTATAGTTGAGTTTCGCTTATCTTACCGTAAATTATGCTAGTTCACAGACTGTATGTTTATTTTCTCTACTGCGTGTGTATCATCGGTCTCTCAATACTTCAAAATCTCGCTCTCCGAACTCTCCCACACTTAATCTTGACTGGGTGAAAAGTGTAAGTATCAATGCTTTCTTCAAGTCAATGAAGGCGACGCGATTATATCCCCTTTCATTCATTTGTATATTACCTTCTGTGCTATATCATATCCTGTAATCATTTCTTAATATAATGCATAACTAGTGAGAGAGTGACACGTTGTTAGTATCTTAATTGAAGTATATCACCATAACCGATCTGTACCTCATATCGAGCTGATAACTTTACCCAATTCTGGCTCTATATATTATCTTATAATTTTCCTTTCTAATATCTTACGATAATTGGTATAAAAGGTGATCTAATAATTGAGATTTCACTCTTAATTAAATTTTTACAATATTTCCCACGTCCCTCTTTACCTTTATAAATGGATACTATTATTGATCGCTCCCAACTGTACCGGCTATCATCATACTACTCCACGTCTAACATTTATATCTGATAGATATAAATCTCATGCTATCCTAACCCACCGAGGCTTCAGCGCCTCTCACCCCTCACTCAGCAATCAATATTTATCTAGTCCTCACCAGGAGTTTTTCTACTCCTCCATTGCACTGCACTTGAAAAGTCTATACTTTAAAAATTCCTCCTTATCTCTTCTCACTACATCACCAGATTTCTCTTCCTCTCACTCATCTCATCACTTACCTCTTCAAACTGCGATCTCATCCACATTAAATCAATCTACATCAACAAGTAACCGTATCCTACTTTTGTGTATTTTATACCCTCTACCAGTGTTTTTCTCTCCACAACTTCTTTGTATTATATTAGCATATTAAAAATAACTGTTATCTATCTAGTATATACGTATCTTGTTCTTCTCAGATAGTTAATATAAGTAGATTGTGTACTCATTCATTGCCGTTTCTCCTTCATATCAATCACATATACCCAGTTTTTAGCTGTTGAGTGAGTCTTTTTCTAGAGCGAGCGTGTCAATCATGTTCAGTCCTCGCTATCGTATTATGGCACCCATATATTCACAACTTGCGATTTTTGAGTTGTCTATATAAAATCCTGATACGTCCAGATATTCACGGTATTCGACTTTGAAAGTAGCTGATTATGTATATATGTTGATAAGTTATAAGACTAAGGTTTAATAACTTCATGAGTTTATTGATATGAACTTGAGAGTATATATATTAGTATATGATTACTATTAATAATATATTTATATATTATTAATATAAAATATAGTGAGGGTGTCGTTACGACACTACATTTATGTAAATAATATAACGGTGAGGGTTTAAAGTCTGTTTGTTTCACTAAGATATTTCTGTTTTTCCGATAGATTGATAACCATATAATATAATATTAATATAGATATTATAAGTATTAACTATTACAATAGTATACAAAATTATTAGTAGGTGATCTAAAGTGGTAAATATACATCGGCCACTCATCAGTTTGTAAGAATATTATATTAATATATGTAATTATATATTATATTGTTATTTATTATATCTATTTAAAATAATATGGTGTATTTGTTTATTCTCTCTCATATATAAAAGAGCTCTTATTGACTATACTCTTATAATATATAATAGTATAGTTTATTACTATCATTAATTAGTTGATTAATATATTAATTATACGTATACGTGAAAGCTAATATTTAACTCGAGTTAATATAATAATATATTAAATTTATTATAATATGTATAATATTAATTATATGTGAGATATATAACACACACATTTATACGATTATAAATTATATATATATTATCTATATTGTATATATTAATATTATTTATCAATAATAGCTAATTACATATATATTAGATAACGAACAGCGCCTCTCAAAATTTACAATTCTCCCTTAAACTTCACGATGAATAAAGTAATGACACATAACTTAAATTATGTAATTTATATGCATATATAATCAATTGTAGAAAACATCCGCAACATCCTGCATTTAATTACAAAATCGAGACATGCGGATTGTCAGTTATAGTTGAGGATGACGACTCGGATAGTCGGCTTCATTTAGTCGGTGTTCCGCAAAATGACGGTATGCGGATGCGAAACGATCATTATCCATCACTAATTATATATATCATATTAAAATATATACTGATATATGTTATATATATTTAAATAGTTTGAATTAAATATTATTTAAACAAAATATATAGAATTATAGTAATACGATACGAACATAGTCTACATAATATTGTATATTAGTGATGACGGCGTTTTTATGTTAATTTTGTGGCAAAAGGAAGTAACCTATATACTATAGAATAAACTATTTTTATTAATTTTTTTTATTTAAATAGTCTAATTGATTTACTCAGTAAGAAGATATGACAAACAAACTGTCATTAGTGTTAATTAGCGCCTAAGTCAATGTATTTTTAGCAACAATATAAATTTTAATACTACTGAGGTCCAGTAGATAATATAAAGATGTCTCAACTCTCGTTGTGTAACCGGTTCTGCACATAATATGTATCCACCTAGCTTAAAAATGAAAATGCAAAAACAATGAAGAAAAAACAAGAAAAAATTATAAAAGCTACTTACTACACAGTACAAAACAAAAAATTTAAAAAGCATTTTTAGCATCAATATAATAATAATATAGTAATAGTACTAAAATATTACATATCTTGCTTTAGGGTGAAGTTAAATTTTTATTTCAATGTCTTTTATTTTTGATCAGCAGTATTATCATTCATATATAATATATATATATTATAAATATTAGTATAATTATTTTACATATATTATATATTATATATTATATTAATATATATATATGTTATAATTATATTTAATGTTATTATTAATATTAATAATATATATATTTACGACGTTTTTTAGAAATATTGTTATTGTTACTCAGCACACTGCCATGGTGTTTAGATATTTTCACCAGTGAGTGGCGCTTAGTGAGCTCGTGGTGGTCTACTGTACACTTAGATCAAAAAAAAATCATAATTATATATATTAAATATATAAGTATATATATATATATAAATAAATATATATATATAACATATATAATATATATATTATATTAATTATAAATATATATATTATTATTATTAATATATTATGAATATTAATATTATATATTATATTAGTGGCTCGATGTTCGTAGTGTTAAAGAATTCTCATGGATATGGGAATAAATTTAGCGTAAAAAAAAAAATATTGAAAGATAAGTACTCCCCCAAATGTTTATATCAAAAAATCAACTATATTATAATAAATTTGGGGTCATCCACTGGCGCTTATTACATATTATTTTGTGAACAGGAAATATCTTTTATATTATATAATTTTTATTCATAAAAACGAGAACCTATAACACTAAACGCTATTAATCACCTTACACCAGTTGATTAATATATTAAGATAATAATTATAAATATACAAATAGTATTATTTGGAAGAGTAGATAAGTGAGTGACATACGAATTTGTATTAAAGTAATGATAAAATTATTTATATTCGATTAAAATTAATATTAGATAAGCGCACAGTTAATTACCGTATCTATTCATACTATCATTTTGTATATTTGTATGTAAATTTTCACATGAGGAGTGAGTAATAAACTCTAACTTACTTGTGCATATATATTTCATATATTATAGTAAATCCCTTAGAAATAATCTAACAGCCTATTTTATATAATGCGATACTTCTCTATATATATATTATGAGATAAAATTGTTAAAATTTGTTAGTTTCGAAGTTTAGTATATGAGATTACTATCAATTGTTGTCTATAAAATATTTCTTTTCTAAAACCATTTTTTCTTTATGTCAACGTTCTAAATTGATAGACAATAAAAGATAAAATTATTTATTCAATTGCTAACTTTCCGTGTTCATCAACGTGATCTTATTTAAATTGATTCTCTATCTTCTATACATCTCTTTATGATAGCTATCCATCCTACGAGTCTATCGTGAGCGACATATCATAACAACTTAGATTTTATGTCAATACTGCTCCCTCTTATGTTGGACAGGCCTCATCACACATATATATTACACAGCTGTACTATAATGTGAGTAATATATTTATCACGTCTCTAGACATCTCAGAGGCCTTCATGTGTCGTGATCACATGCTAACTAGTTCTGAAAGTATTTCAGTATTAATGAGTGATCTTAAATGCTGAAAGAAAGCGTGTAGAGATATTCTAAATAGGATGAGTGACTATTCTTAGTTCGGTATTTTTTTTATATACTGATTTATTATTCAGATATGGGCTCTGCATAATCTTATAGCAATTAAAAATCTATGTAAACGACTTCCAGAAAGTCAAAGTTTTCGGTTTTTAGAGAAATGTTCTATATATAAAAATATAAACGCAAACTAGTGTGAGTGTGTGTTAACATTCGTCAATCTCCTCCGAATCTCCCAAATAATAAGATTAGTTATGGTTCCAAAATCTATGATTCTTTTTGTATAGAGAGAGCATTCTAGTGCAGTTTGAGTAGCCTCTGACATATTTATGACTATACATTTAAATATATCATAGCGTTAGTTATTCGAGAGTTCAGGTTATGTATAACGTGAGTTTAGAATATTTTTTTATGATTTTATATAGTATTAGTAAGTCCGTAGTACTCCAGTTATGATATATGTAATTCGAGGAGTACGAATAAATTTTTAGTATTTATAAAGTGGATGAGTCTCGTAAGATAAGATCGGTATGATCTGGAAGTACGAAAAAAATTTTTTATTTCTGTAATTAGTGTCTAAATTATTGTTAACTTCTAGAGTTCGATAAGTATAGATAAAATCCAAATATATTAATAATATTAATAAGAGTAGTAGAGTCGGATAGTCTAATTGGTATGCAAAGTATTAAAAGTATCGTAATATATATATATTAATTTATAATATTCTTATTACGTACTCGTGAGTCAAAGCCTCTACTTAGTATAATATTACTATATATTATATATATAATAATTAAATATAATATTATTATTATAAGTATTATATTAATAATATAATGTATAATATAACATCTTGCGTAGAGCGACTAGTTGTATATAAGTAAGAGAGATTGGATGCAGATTGAGAGTAGCGAAATCGTGCTCAAATACCTTTTACATTATCAAGTCGTATAATTCTGTAATTCGTATAACATCTAATTTAAAATCACAATGTTTATCCATATTATATTATGATTAATTTTTAATTGAATTGTGCATTAAATAAATTTAAAAAATATTTGCTTTTGTTTAATAAAGAGTGTAATTTAACTTTGATGTTAATTTTAATTCTAATAATAATGATAATTTTTAAAACATTATACTTTTAATGTAATTCAGTTTGAGTATGTATATATATTTTATTAATATTTTTATTTATTTTAATCTGCTTTTACTTTCAACATGATAAGGAGAAGTTTAACGGTTAGACAAAACGCAAATGTCGAGAATACATTACAATAATATATCGTGGCATATCCACATGTGCATCTATATACGTGTCAACTAATCAAAAATGGAGGTACCTATTTAACCGATACAATCCACAAATCACTAAATTACGTCTTAGGATAATCTATTAGTCATTATGTTAAGCCAAGCTTACCTTTACTTCTGTAGATTATATCAAATTTAGAGAAAGTATAAGTTATTTGTATCACACTAGATAACATTTAACGGTGGAGTCACTCTAGGCTGAGAATGGTGTATGAGATAAATACGCAACTCTTATATAGCTCAGATAGTATCTTCTCACGATAGCAGAGGGTTCTTTAAATTAAATAATCACGTATAAAGTTTTTGAGATTAAATTTTTATTACTATTTCATTTATATTCAAATCAATTGAATTGCTTTAATGGGAGTATGTCGGAGTTTTGATATTTGATTACGAAAACGTGATGTTCAGATTTTAATACCTACCTCCTCTTCTGTACCACTTATATCTATTATTCTTTTGATTGACTCCACATTATTAATGTATTATCGCTTAATTCATTATATATTAATATAGGCGTTATTTATTATTAAGTTGTTTAAATTATAAAAATTTAATTCTATTATATATATATTTATTCTTGCTCATTATGTAATATTTACAATATGTGAGTAGCTCAGCCTTTTTCGGGCGCGGAGATAAGTACTTCACTCAAAGGTAATGTATATTGTTTCAAAAAAATAATATACCCAAAATTATAAATATTCGTAAGATACATACATAAAGAATTTGTACTTGTTTCTAGTGTCCACAACTAAGTTCTTTCACTCTTCATTTACAAAAGGTTTCAAGTATTATTGAATGATAAAAAACTCATTAAATAAATATACTTGCCTGTCTATGCAGTTCTTTTCGTAAAATATGGATATTGCATATTCTTACTAATTTTATAAACTCGGATTGTAAAAGAAAGACTATAACCACATATTTTTTACTCTCTTAATAAAAATTATTGTTTAGTTCGTAACTCAATATCCCAGATAGTTGTGAGATTTCGTTAGAAATAATCACTAATTCCAACTTTTTTTCACTAGATCTCCTCAAGGGAATCTCTTGTATTGCCAAAAAGCACTTGAAGGAATGTAAATGATGAGAAACAGAAGATCGGCGAGATAGTTTTCACAAAAGAACAAGCACTGATATGACATGCCGTTATACGAAAGACTCGACTATTTCATTAAACAGCGAAATTTTCCTTAGATTGCTAACTTTATTATCACACAATTGGAGATTATGAGAGATCAATAAGTTAGTAGCTATTGTTAAATATGGTGTCTTTTTTGAATGAGTTCAAAAATTGCTACAAGGCAAACAACGAGGAAATGCTATTACAGAGAGAGTATCATTTTCAATGGTCAGTTTAAGAAGATTGGCTCAAGCAAATGGAAATTCCTTATAATAAACTTGTATTTCCATAAGTAGTGTTCCATTATTTTATGTAAGAGCAGCCATACATAACCTATTCACTATATCGACACATACTATTTATTTAAATCACCAACCATTTTTGAGCATTCTAAACGTAGTATCATGTATTATCTATGTATATAATAATATTAATACAAGCTGATTTTGGTAGTGCGCAGAGAGAAATACATGTTCGTTCACCAGATAATTCTCATTGAACTGATGCAATTATTCAGTAGCACTGTTGTAATTTTATACTTATCATATATATGTATATCTCATGTGGATGTGATAATCTATAAGTAATAATTTATAAAAAACAAGTAAGTGATCCATATACTTGAGTACATGTATAAAGTATCATGAGATGAGTAAACTATGAATATGTATTTTAGTAAGGTTGAAGAGAAAAATCGATCATAGTTAAACAATGCACTTTTACCATATTACTGTACTATTTAGCGAAATTTATAAAACAAGTCTAGCTGAGACGCATTTAGTGAGGTTGTGACATATAATTAATATATATATTTATCTTATATCGGTCTAAGGAGAAGGTTATTAATTCTGTGTTTTATGTGTTATTCATTACTATGATATCATTTGAGTCTGCATTTGATTTTCAGTTAGGCGTGTAATCACTTTAGTAAATATTTTATTAAGAACTTGTTATTAGTTTAAGTTCTTTGTATATGCATATTAGAGACCTTGTAACTTGATTTTAATTATATTATATACGGCATATTATTTTATTTAGCATTCTTGAAGTTTAACTAATAAAAAGTCTGAACTTTATCTGATCTTTATTAGCGTGCAGAAGAATTCCTAGCTCAAACACTTTGGAAGTATGTGACTCTTGATATCTTTATATTAAGAATACATATATGAATGGTAAATTAAGAAATGGATAATTAATTTATTTGAAGAAAATATTGAATATTTGATTTAAAAAATTTATATAATTATTCTAATTTTATACCAATTGGCATCTGTTGAAGACTGAATAAAGAAGCTTGTTTAATGAGTAGGTGGTTATTAAAGAGTGTTATATACAATCAGCTTATTCGGGATATAGCTTTACACTGGAACGGCTGTGTCTATTATTTATTTAAAACGAATTCTAGACATGTCCACATAAAAAGTTATATGACACTTTAAAACACACAGTTGCCCACACACACACGCATATCTCGGCTCACCAAACATGCGTCGTGGTGCGACACTTTAGACATTAACTACCATCCGTTGTTGTGAATTTTCCGAGAAAGTTTATTTTTGCGACACGCTCAAACAGAACTAGAATATGGAGTATCGGTGCAGGACATACATTTGAGCAAATAAATCTAAGAAAGAGTTGCTTAAATATGACTATTTATACACTTGACGCATATTAGAGTGAGGAGTTGATCGTGCTGAAGCACTCACCAAATAAGATGCCTATAAGCGCTGTTGCTGAGCTGAGTTCTTTAATCAAGTCTTGGATACTTTGATAACTGATAACGCCTGGCGTGTGATTTAATTGATTAACGGTATATTTAGTAATATATATTAATAATTATATATTATTTTAAATTTGTTATTATATATATACATAGTGATAATTATTAAGCGATGATAACTATTGTTGTTACTCTATATTGTTAATTTATGATCTTACTTATAATTGATATAATTTTGATTAAATCCCCATTTTTTTAATAATTACAACAAATTTTTTTCTTGTATAAGTTTAAGGTATTCAATTTATATTCTATTTATGCTACTAATAAGAACGTAATAAATCAGTGATAAGGTTGGGGATGATAATATTATGTTTAATTTATTATTATTATTTAATTATTATTCTATAATATTTTATGTATAGTTATTATATTATTAGTTATATAAGAATGAAGGAAAAAAATTTTTTCTTTAATGTATTACTTAATTTATTATTATTTATTTATTATTGGCGTATGATAAGTTGATTTTACTCTTATATTTATTATTATTATATGTATGCTATTATTATTTCATTTTATATAATTATTTAATTTAATTTTAATTTAATTATATTATTATTTATTTAATTATTTATTATTAATGTATATTATAAAATTTATATTCATTTAGTTTTTATAGTTTATTTATTGCTTATTTTATATTCTTTTAATTTATAATATTTTTTATATAATTTATTTGATTTCCATTTTGTAAGGTTTTTTTAATTTATTACAAGTTTATTAATTTTTTCAATGTTGCAGACTCTCTATTTTCATCGAGATGTCTCATTCCCAAGAGTCTAGTTCTCCGCTGCTATTTCGGTAGCGCCTAAAATTGAGCTGATTCACTAGATTACCACCCGTTCGCGCTTTGAGTATTCACGATAAAAGATGCAGACACTCCTGGCCGCGAGTTAGAAACCGAGGTATCGAGTATTTCACGTTACCTATCTCTGAGGTCCCCGACATATTATATATTTATTAATTATTATATATATTGATTTATTAGTATTTGTTTAATTAATTATTATTAATTTAATTTTAGATTGAGATTATTATATTAAATGAATTATTACTTATATTATATAATAATAGTTAATTTAGTAAATTAGTAATATATATCATTATATACTATTATTAGTATATATTTATAATTAATTATATATAGTATTATATATAATATCTTAATATAACTATAAGTATTATATATAGATATATTGATATGTATATAAATTAATATTAATATAATATATATATTAATAATATATAGTTATTATATGGTATTATATATTAATAATATTAAATATATATATTATATATATATATATATATATAAATATATATATATATATATAATTAAT
>JABUQX010038703.1:0-12500 GCA_015478945.1 Trachelipus rathkii
CGAGACATATGTGACTTAATGGAGCCTCTCCTCTCTCTCTGCTCCCTCTCTCTCCCTCTTCTCTGCTCTCTCTCTCTCTCTTCTCCTCTCTTCTCTCTCCCGCTCTCTCTCCCTCTCTCTACCACACAACTCCCTGACACACACACACACACACACACACACCACACACACACACACACACACACACACACACCACACACACACAACACACCATATCTATAATTTAATATTATATATATATATATTATATATATTATATCAGTATACAATATATAATTATAATAAACTATATATATTATATATATATATATATATATTATATATACTATTCATATATATATGATAATGATGTAGCCAGAAAGGGTTGACGGGTTTACTCCCACTACAATACAATTATCTCTATACGAAACACACTGCGAAGATTTTTAATTTTAAGGTCAAGAAAATGTAAAAAAAAAAAAAAAGGTCAAGAAATATTGACCTAGAAAGTATGGAAAGTAAAACATGGAACAACCATGGAAAACATTATGTTTCGTGAATGATTTTCTTAGATTTATGTTCAGCTAATTAGATAGCACAGAAAGAGAAATTTCAGTGGGACAGTAAAATACAATTTTAAATATATATATACCATTATCTCTATTCTAAGTTTTAAGCTCTATGTTTAAAATCCGACTATACTATATAATTATATATATTATGTATTAATCATATATATATATCATATATATTATATATATAATATATATATATTATATATTATAAATATACAAATATGATTATATGATTATATATATATATATAATTTTTGTAGTCTGGTATCTGGATGTAACGGCCAAACTAAAGAAGATCATTTCTTTGGCTATTTGCACTAATTACAAACAAATATGAAATTATAAAAGAAGAAATTTAAATAGCTAAAATTGCAGGCAAGGTGAGCGTGCCGTTCCCTAAGTGGTAACCTATCGCAGTAGTCATATGACAGTTAAAATTTTCCAAAATCTCTTCCACTGTAGCAAGGGGCTGGAAACCCCTTCTATCACATTCTTCCTGCGTAGGATGTGCGTGAATATATCGTTCTAACATAAACTAATTAGGCTGAAAAGCAGTGATTTTTTTGATAATGATAAATTAATAATAAGTTAATGATAATTTTTAATGTGGTGATACTGATGTGTAACATCGATACAGCGCATGGTGTGCATATAGCTGACATAAGTTTTAACCCACATAGGAATAGTATAATAACAGTGATTTTGGTGATAAGATAATAATAATTACAGGTGGAATATTAGTTAATTGGAAGAATTTTAATATAGTGAGATAGGTGGTAAATAATATGTAATATGATTGTGAAATAATGTGTAGGCAAACAATATTAATATTAAGAAACATAGTGCGTGATAGTGCGAAGTAGTGATAATCGATAGTAGGATATAGAGCATTGTCTATTGTTATAGTTATATTACAGTGCGCCATGTGTATATATATTGTGACTGGAGAAAATTGTCTATATGTATGTACGTGTATTTATGTATGTATATATTTTTTTATTTTTTTTAAAGGTATATTTAATTTATATTTTTAAAAAAGCGCCGATAGCTCGAGTGTAGAGCACTCGCCCAACAAAAGCGAGGGCCCAGGTTCGCAAACTGGTCGGGTGGGAATTGTGAGCTTATTCTCTCCTTGGGCTTGGCTTCGTTCCACCCCTCGGAGGTTAAGTGAGTACACCTCCTCCTTGATAAGGCTCTGCCCGTGAGTGATTGGTGTTTATCTCTGTAAAAAAAAAAAAAAAAATAAAAAAAATTATAATATATATAATATATATATACTGATAATATATATATATATACTATACGGATACTATATATATATATATATATATATAATATATATATATAGTTACTATTATATATATTATACTTATATAGTATATATATAGTATATATATATATAACTGGCTATTTATAAGCTGTTGACCCAGGAGGCGAAAAATATATAATTAAGTGTATCCGTTATCTTTTTTATTTTATGGTAAATACATCAAATTTTTGGGTTAACCTAACCTAACTACGTAACCTAACCTAAAAATACATAACGTTACCAAACCTAACCAAAACTAACCTAAATTAACCCAGCCTTATTCGTATTGACGTCGATTCCAACAGCTTGTTAAAGTCATATATATATATATAGTATATATATATATATATATAAAAAAAAATATATATAATATTAATAAATATAAAAAACTAAAAAATTATATAATAAAATAATATATAATGTAACGTAACAAAGATAATATATATATATAGTAAATAAAAATAAATATATATATAACAAATAAGAATAAAAAATAATAATTTAAAGTTATATTTCTTGCAATAGATACTAAAAAACGATATTGTATTATATGTTAATAATTAAAAAAAAAAGTACATAATTAATAAAAAAAAAAAAAAGTATATAAGAATATATAATATATATTATGGAAGAGCGCAATCCTAAAAGGGACTATCATGTCGATAGATAGAGCACTACGTCTTGAGCAAGGCAGAATGGAGACCTTGGAGATTTCTAGAAACCATGAGCTCGGTGACTAGGAGTGATTAGAGAAACGTTGAGCGTATGTATCTCTAATAAACTGCTAGCTGATCGTAACTCATCAAGAACGATTAAAAATAGAAGTTTTAACAAGTTTAAGATGAGTAAGATGGCACTTGCTACTAAAATTGGAAATAAAGGACTATTACCACGGCAGATCCGCAGAGTAGGCCTGGCCAAGCACAGGCGGAGATATTAGTGCTATAGGACCACGTGGAATCACAATAAGTGACCTTCTATCGATGAGAAGTTTAACCCTTAACACACTGACACTCGAAATATGACATTAAGCTTTTATTGTTTCATAGATTAGAAGAGGGAACTTTAAAAAATAAATAAGTATATAAATAAATATTATAATTAATTATATAAATATTTATAAAGTAAAATAATATAATGAAGAAATAAATAAATAAATATTTATATAATATAATTAAATAATTATATAATAATTAAATATAAATAATAAATATATAATACTGGAATCACCTAAAAAATCTAAATATAATTATATAATATAACAATAAATAAATAATAAAAAATAATTAATTAATAATTAATAAAATTAATAATTAAATAAATAATTATAATTAATAATAATAATAATAATAAATAATAATATATAAAAAAAAATAATAATAATTAATGTAACATATAAATAATAATAATAATAAATATATATATAAATAATTATAGAATAATAACTAAATTAATAATATAAAATATTAAAATAATAAATAGAGATAGATAAATATATTAATGAAAATGAATTAATAAGATATAATAAAGACAAATAAATGAGAGAAATAAGAGTATATTATTATATATGTATATAAAATAATATCAAACCAACATGCTACGCAGTGAATCAAATGAGAGAGGCAGAAATATCAACCGAAATATTGCTGCTATCTATATACACTATCGCGTGTTACAATTACCCTTACTCAGTTTACTTACTATAGATGTAACGCGGAATCTGATCAGAGTGATCTATCATTTATTAGAGGCCCAACAATACACCTATTGGCTTACGATTGCTACAAAGGATAACCTATACTCCAAATATTCCCCCTATTTCCCCGTAAACACCCCTGCATAATAATAAAGATTATATGAAACATATTAATAAGTACTAATAATACTACTATATATATACATAATACTATTACTAAATTATTATTATTATAATTTAATATTATAGCATATGATTATTAAAGATAAAATCACATAATGGGTTATCTTAGATATGAGTCACAAAGCATAGATATAACTGTAATACTTGTTATATATATAAATATATAAAAAAAGAATTTGATTTATTACTGGACAACTATTCCCGATGGCTTACACCCTAATACGCTACACACACGTATAAATAAAAATCACTATATAAACCGCAACGCCCCTATGACTAGACGAAATATATCCAGTTTTTTTTTTATATTTTTTATTTATTTTTTTATTTTCTATTTTATTTTTATTTTTATACTTTTTATTATATTTATTATAACTTATTTTATATATTTCACACATTATACCGCTTATACGGACAAAGCCCTATCTCATAAGGTAATGGCGGAGTGTATTACATCTCATTCAAAATTTCACACCTAACTAATGACAAAAATTACTGACAGTATAATTAATGAGCACTAGACGCATGGAGGCTTTAAAGTTAGAGGTACGTAGAGAGAGATGATTAAAATTATGTATAGTAGAGGCTCAGAGAGCGACAGAATGATCATAGAAACTAGAGATACTCATCACTAGAACAACTCGATGAGAAGCCGGCAGGCTTACCACAGGAGAAGGTAAAGAAAGACCCACGCACGACAAGGTCATATTATATCTGAGATCACTAGGATGATTTGGGCCTGAAACATCATTCAACACAAAGGAGGAAGATCTTCTTTATTTTTGATTGTCTCAAACACTTTTATAGCAACCCCTTTTTTTTGTTTCTGATTCTGGGAGGGCCGTCTTCTTAAATAGTATCCGGTCGGAAATATTTTTTTTAAAAAAATTCCCCATTTAGGGGCTCGAGCCGACGGAAGAGCGGTGGGCACGCGAGTGGAAGGTTCTCGAGCACTGCGCCTACAGGGGACCGAGTTCCCCCCTCTCCACCGGGAGGTCGAGAACCACGACCCAGCATTCTTTGGCGCGTTTACCCTATGTATTCCTTTAATTAAAAAATACCCCAAAGGGTCTAATAGGACACTAGATAAAAGTAATAATGATCGTATTTAATTAACTAAAGGAGCAACCCAACCATCGAGACTACCGACTCGCTAAACCTTCAATTAAAGAGTGAGCTACATCACAGGAATGAACTAGAAATAGGTCGCTACTGACACGCTTAGGTAACCTCTCTTTTTAGTGCCTGTACTACGGACGGGTCGGAACTCTCGTATCACACCCCACACCTGCTGCCAGCTGCCATTACCTGGGGCAGTCACCCAACACCGGGATTAGTAAAGCAAGAAAGTTTTTTAGTCATATATTTACAGTGCATAAATAAAACAATAAAAGCGGTCGTAGTATATATAATATATATATATAGAATTATATAGATAATAATATAAATATGTAATAAGATAAATAGTAGAAGAAGAGATAATAATAGTATAAGAAATATGATTTAAAATGAGCACCTCTCTGGTAGTAGAAAATCTGTTGGCCGCCTTGATTCCAGAAGATGAAGGTAACTGTGGGGATGAACGAGAAAGAAAAAAGTTCTTCGCGGCTAGGCCTGGCTCAGTTACAGCATAAACAGTTATAACCATCTCCTAGTTTTAACTTATCAAGCCGCCGCCCTAATGCAACACCATTATGTGAATGTAGTGAGGTTTCTTCAGACATTTTTTGTTTTTAGTTTAAAGGGCCAAGGATGTGTTTATATTGTCAAACAGGAGAGACGAGAGAATGCCGTCGAAAAGAGATAGCGAATAGATTTAAATGGTGTGATCTTATGAGGAGGGAGAGATTTGTAGAAGTGGTGATTTTTAAAGAATTAATATCCACAAAGGGTAGTTAGCGTAAAATCGAATACTACTCACCCGGAAATTTCTATCAGTTAGAATCAGACTATGAAGAGAATAGGAATCGGAGTAAAGGAAATTTATAGTAGAGACGAGAAGATGTGACAATTCTAGAAGTAAAAATGAAAGTGAGCAGAATTAAAATGAGTTGAAGAATAGAGTAGGGGGTCGAAAGTCCCATCGTGGACAATCTCACACTAGAATAGTGCTCGCGAAGATTAGACCATGATATAATCTGCTCGCGACAAAGACCGAGTACAACAGCGCCGATAAAATAATATAGATGAAAATAGATTAATAGCGAAAGCTTAAAGTAGCCGAAGATATGTATAGAGCAGAGTACCCGCTAAGATGTATGAGAATTTAGAGGAAACACCACTATTAACATAAAAGGAAGAAGAAGAAAAGTCGCCCATCAACAAAATCAGTATCAAGATACTTTGACGATTTGAAATATAAGAAATTAAAGCATATAACAATATAAGTAAAGACATAGAGAGAGAGGAGAGAAATCCAAGGAGGGGAGCTTAAGAGTGGAGCAGTCAATTATAGAGCAATGATGAGTGCCATACCCGGTCAAAATTCTTCGAAATTTAGGTTAATAATGCTATTCAAGCGCCAACCCACGCAAGTCTCCCGTAGACGTAATTCCTAAGGAGTGAGAGATATAACCAAATATAAAATCTGCTAGATAGGTGAAATTAAGTGATAATAGTCAGCACAGTTAAGACCTCGAGCGCCGAAAAGCCGTACTGGCTATCTGAAAGAATGTAAGATAAATATGGAAGATGGAGTCTTAAGAGAAATGAGCGGAGTGATAGACTTTTAAGGAGATAAACGAAATAGATAGATAGGATACTAATGAATCTAGATGCTATATAGGGGACGATAGTTAGATTGAAGGAGAATGCAAGTAGGCGCGCTTGACCTTTTCGCGAAATAGGTTGGACATATTGCGCGCTGATTACATAACACTAGAGTGAGAGAAAGAGTGTTCATAAGGTATTTTTGAGGCAATGAGAAGTAATATAGTATTATGTATACGATAGAGGAGAATAGGCACAATGCACGTGATAGCATACACTCGACCTCAAAATATTAACTCGGGGTATAGATAAATGGCCATCCGGGCCTACACCGTCACTCCTGTAAATCGTTCTATAAGATTTCAGTGAAGCCCATGACACCCTAGATCAAAGTTGTAATTCTCAGAGCGAAAGGACCAGTAGGGACACCTGAGAAGAGAGGAAGAGGAAGAGGTTTTAAATGCACAGTAAAGATCGTCCATGTGTATGGATATTAGGAAAATAGTGAGCGCCGATAGAGATTGGACCTTTTCAGTTGAAGAAAGTTAGCACAACCATTGAACGATCAGATCAAAAAATTAGAAGAGGAAAGATAGGATTTTACAGATAATTAAGTTGTTGGAGAAAATGTTATTTTGGACAAAGTAATATAGAAGACCAGTTAAATGATTTGTCTTATAGTAGTGAAGAACCAAGGAGATTGTTAGCGCACTTTTCGATGTTAGATTGTAATGTAAAGCCCTGTCATTTGATCAGGTTTCAGAAGGAAGTATATCCCGTGCAGGTAACAGTACTTTCATATACTAGAATGAAAATTAGACGAGATAGAGAGTGATAGGAGAGAAACGGAGTAATTTTATCCACCGAAATATCGACATTGTATCTCTAAGCTTATATCTTATTGATTAATAATGCCAGGAAGGAGCAAAATTAACGATCGATAATACCAATGAGATGTTACTGACCACAAAAAAGAATTTAAGTCGTGACAAGACGAGCTGAACCATGACAGAAACAACGAATCGAAGCTCATCCGCGATCAAAACGACCTCCGTACAGCTCCCCACCTTAATAAGTCGATAGCAGAATCGTCGAGAGAGAAGACATAAATACACGCAAAAGAGAAAGAAATATTACTTGATCGAATATCACGCAATTATAGTATTAGCGTAGAGTAAAAGGAGCAGTCAAAGAGTGCGATCACAACAATTTTAAGTCTTACCTTTCATTGTTGATTGCAGTTTCTTAAGCACAGGTCGAGATGGAGTTCATGCTTCGTATGATAATAAAAAGAAATAAGTAAACTTAAATTCATTATTAAAATATGTAAGGCTTTTTGTGGTTCTGTTAGACTGTTTACCCAATTAAGTAAAGACCACAAGCACGGAAGGTGGTTATACCGGCACCGGAGGGCAGACGGGGTCTCTGCGGGCCGTTATTTCACTGAGGAAGGAAAGAAACTAACGAGGATGGTGATGTAGGTGAAACAACTGTTAGAGTCCACCGCGTGGTGTTGCCTCTCCAGAGAGGATTGGCTCGGTCCGGAAAACCGCCCGCGCATCCCGTGAGGAGGTGTATGTTGGTTCTGGGTATATGATGCTCGCGCTCCAGCATCGTGAGGAATGCTGAGATGATGTGCTGCGCTCCCGCTCTCCTCCCCCATACCCGGTAAGGTAGATGGCTGAGGGTAATGAGAGAGACCCCAAGCCACTTCAGTCTTTGCCCCTATTTGTCACCACCTTTGTACAGATCCCTCCTAAACCTACCCGCAGAGACCACTCATGTAAATGGACCTATACAATGATAGAAAGAGATATAACAGTCTTTATCGGTTAGAAGAGAAATGATATGTTAAAGATTATTATCAAATAAAGTTGACTGTGAATTAAAATCTGTATGTCTGTTATTAGAGAGATACAGTTAGCAAGAGTAAGCCAAAGATTATATATTAGTAAATGATGAGAAAGGAAGATTAAGAGATTTAATTAAGCCTGAATAGATATACAGTGAACATCGAACATTTAACGGTTGGATTCTAGAGATTCACTAGAGGTGATACGTGATACAGGAGCAGTATGGTAATAGTTGGTTTACATTAGGTCAATAGTACTTAATAACGTCCACCCTTGTTAGAGCAGAGGTCCGCCCACAATGTCTGCATTGAATAAAGAAGTAAGGTACCTAGTATGTAGTATGAGTGTATACATATTAATGAAGTTCGAGTAAGATTGAGGTACATTTGTGCCATTAATAACTTAAGAACCTGATATATCTCTGAAGATCATTCTACTAACAAGAGCAACAATATTAAAGGTCTTAGTGAGTTTAGGTATAGTGTGAGGTACTTGTCAGTACGTATAGCAAGAGTATAGTAAGATATGTATTTATGTCCTAACCCCCAGGACGTGTCAGTTATAAGAATGTTTAGAACAGTCCAATAGAAGAGGGACTGTCCCCAACACCATACGCTATGACCATTTTGCCTATCTCCCTCATCGGAAGCACACACCTACGTTCAGCACCGGACACACTAAAGCGAAAAAAGAACTCAGAAAGAGCACCTAAGATTACAGACAGAGCAGGTACAGAAACAGGATTATAAGAAACCCCTCGGGATAAAAATTCATCCAAACGCGAAACCTTAAAGTTAAAAAGATTTTTATAATGTTTTACTAAAAATTTTAATTGAAAATCAAATTTTGTATATAAAAAGAATAAAAGACTCAAAACTTACATAAAAACCTTTCCCAAAGTTATATAGAGTAACGTATTTAGTACTAGTATAGAAATAAATATTATAAAAAAGATTTCTTCTACGGAAACAAAATGGGAACCAGAATACACAGAGTAAAGTATTTAGAGAGAGAGAAACAGCATCTAGAAGAACGCGTTGTCGCAAAATCCACAGCAGTGTAATAGACGAGTAGAGTGGCAATTGAGAGTATTCTAAGAAAGAAAGAAGAATGTTTAGAAGCAAGCTTGAGATCAAATGGGCACTAATAGTATAGATGAGGGATATCAATATGTAGAAGAAGGATGATATACATAAGAATGGTCAATGTGACAGCTTTTTCAGAAAAGCCAGAATGAGCTTATTACATGAATCTGCAGGTTTCATGTGCATCAGAAGGTAGTGTAAAAGTTTTTGGAAGCGTGGTAACATAAACTATATTTTTCGCTATGATGTTGCGAAAAATCTTGCAATACATGTTCTTGGCTTTTCAAAAGTTTATCACACATGCTATGTATCCACATTGAAGAAACGAAAAAAAGTAGGTAATATCTCATTAGGTTAATCAGAATTGGAAGTTGTATCAGTGATTATTAGTAGAATAGATACGTTGGTATAAATAATCACAATGATATATGATTATTTAGTTTATGAATCAAGTCTAAAAAAGGTTATCTTGGTAGATCATTATGTAAAGAAAAGTCCTACACGAATCAGTATCCTGTAATTTTCATGATAACCATACAAGATATAGTATAATGAGTAGAGACTGTATAGTATATTTGAGGAGTAAGAGTGAATTAGCAGAGGATATAGATAAGAGTTAAAAAGATATATAATATATATTGCTCTTATTTATTCTCACGAATCGACAAGACCTAAGTCAACAATAAGAGTAGAATAAATTATTTAATTAACATTTGAAAAAAAGAAGAAAATATGCAATTTACGATATAAAGTTCTTGTGAAGAGAATAACAATAGAATGAAGATGAGAAATAAATTTCCACCAACATCTAATCATAGGAGGAGAATAAGGGAACAGCAAAAAGAAACCTAAATAATTTAAAAGCAAACTAAACAAGAAAATGGGTAGTTGAAGAATAATACAAATATATAGACTAGACATGTATATTGAATCAGATGAAATGATGAAGTAGCCATAACTGATAAGAATAGAGCATATAGGAAATGGAGGAAAAAAAAAAATAATTCAGTAGAAGTAATAATATATAAAACGGCAATATAGGGATTATTGTTTGAAAGTATACTCAGAAACATATGCAGAAATAGGATAAAAAATAGAAGGATGATGATAAATGAGCTCAAATCATGGGTAAAATAAGATAGCGTCAAGAACTTGAAGTAGAGAACATAAATTGCGAATCACAATAAATAAAATAATTTCTATATTAGGATATGGTTTATAAATCTATATATGAGAACACTTCATAGAATATAAAACCAGAAAGCGCACTCATAATATAAAAAGGAGGGATGAAATACTTATGTATATAGGGAAGGAGATATATGTAGTTATGTGAATAAGTATATGGATATAATAATATATCACTGGCAGGGGGGCTTATTATATGAGATTGAGGTTTGAGGCGTTGCAGACGAGGAGATAGCGTACGGGATAGTGGTATGGTAGAGAAGTGAGAGAAAGGACAGAGTGAGGAATTAGCTGGAGAAATAAGAGAACAATTATAAACGCTAAGTAAAATTGTAGAAAATAAGCCCTACATGATAAACACCGAATAGTAACTGTAAATGCGAATTATATATACAGAATGCTATATATAGTATAGAGTAAGGAGTTGAGAAGTATGGTTACTATAATAAATTACGAATAGATATGGACAAAGAAGAATACCGGTAGCAATGATGATAGATGCGGGGATTGTGCTAGCCTTATATACAAGAAAGGAGACAAAAGAATTTTGTAGACAGACTATACAGAGGGATAGAGCTTACTGTATGTTGAGCTATAGAAAATATACTGAGAGAATACTGTAGATAAAGTAATAGAGACTTGAAGAACAAAGTGAGTTATCGAATTAGAGTAAAAGAGTAGATAAGTATTGTAGCTAAGTATGCCTTCAGAGCTCAGGAATTATAAGTATGCAAAGTTTTATTATTCGTACTAAGGTAATAATTTATGAAAAAATATTGAATAACGCAAATTGAAATGAGAACAAACAACAATGGTCATGTAGAGATTATTTGGAAAAATAAGCCTTTATAAGTATAGTGAGGTAAAAATAAACGGAGGTGAAGTGAAGCACGTATATATAGAACTGAAATAAAGAGATTAGATAAATGACTCAACAAAAAATAAATAAAGAGCAATGTAAAATATCATACGGACCTATCATAAAAAAGATAAGTGAGGAGAAGTATAAGAGTAAAGTAAGACTAATGTAGTTTGTAATGTGATATGATTTTACAGGTAGATGAGACAGCTATATAGTACGATAATATTATTTAATAGGTAGTGTACTCTTCGCCACTATGTACTATTTCATATAATAATTACATAATGGTATTTCGTTATAATTTAAAAAAAAAAAAATCCTATAACATGATTACAATATTGAACACACATATACTATATGCATGAGTGATAAAAAATCATAATTGATAAGCAGCGAGTAGAGCTAAGTCATGCAGGAAATGCTTAACAGCATGGGATCCCAAATGGGAGAATCGTTTAGAATATAAACATACGAGATAAGACGAGACGGTGAATGAGAATAGGCTTAGGAAAGAACGAATAACGCAATACATAAGCTCAATATATAAGAATGGAAATGATAATAGACTATAACATACATGAGTCGTAATAATATTCAAAATTACGTGGTGATGTAATGATGAAGGTATAATGAGTATAGCAAGTATCATAGCGGTAAGGATGAAAAGCGATTATAGATGAATAAAAAGTTCTCTTCAGATATAGTAATACGTGAGATGGTATAGCAACGTATAAACCAGTTACTGAATAGAAATACAGCTATATCACCAAAAGAAGTGTAAAAATTTAGAGATATTACCTAAAATGCATTCAAAGTAGTTACGTTACTACTAGTGTACGGATCGGAATGCTCGGCACTGAACACAACACAAATAGTAAGATGTGGAGGCGGCACTCATAAATAGATAGTAATATAGGTGCTGGAGATTTATATGAAGTGAGTTATTATCCTGCAGCAGTAAAGGGCGTGAAAAGTGAGAAATACGGAGGAGCTGAATGTGGTATATATCAAGAGCGAAATACAAATATACGAACAGATATAATATCGAGATAAGAATATGA
>JABUQX010038703.1:20000-40000 GCA_015478945.1 Trachelipus rathkii
AACAGCATCGCAGTGAAGTTATTTCACAATAAGCCTGTTCATGTTGTTTCAAATTATGCGGGTGGGTATTCAGTAGGTAAATGCTGTCGATGGAATGCTAAAGTTAGGATATCCTCCGCATGTGTTCTTGAACTAACAAAGGATATTCCTCAACACTAGAACTATAAGGTATTTATGACAAGTGGTTTGACTCCCTACCTTTGATAACTGCTTTGGAGGAAAGGGGGAATGCTATGTCTATCAACAATTAGACCAAATAAACTGAATTTTGAAGGCAGACAGGAAGCTAAAGTTGAAAGGTAGAGGAAACTACGATACTTGTGTCGAAGAAAAGACAGACAGCATCGCAGTGAAGGGGTTGGACAATAAGCCTGTGCATGTTGCTTCAAATTATGTGGGTGTGCATCTAGTAGGTAAATGCAGTTGATGGGATGCTAAAGAAAATAAATATATCGAAATTGCACTGCTCTAGGCCATCAATAAGTACAATAAAAATATATAGGGGCGTCGATTTGTCCAACATAATAATTAAATTGTACAGGAAAGATTTTAAGTCAAAGAAGTGTAAGTTGGATTTTTTTTTTACCTGCTGGACTTGAGAGTAGAAACGCCTGGCTGTATAGTCCTGCCCGTGTAAACTTCAAATAAGGTAAGCTCTCACCAGTTTGCAAATTTCAGGCGACAGTAGCATCTGCTGATATGTGCCGAACTAATAAAGAGGAACGATCTCAAATTCCCAACAAATTCCGAAAAAAAGAGAGAAAGCTGGTTGCTGTTCGCCCTGCAGTCTGTAACGGCTTGAATGAGGTAAACAGATTTTACAGAGATTGGGGGCAGAGAGGAAACGCTGTAAAGCTTGCATAAAAACCTATGACATAATGTAAAACTGCGAACGTATAATTTGTGTTTTACAAGGGCGAGAAACTGTTATCGTTTTCATTCCAGGTAAATAGTTTAGATATTGGAAATGATCACACCTCGCCTTTGAAAGCCTCCACCGCTTATGGTCTACTCCAATGATCGCTCAGGATATTTTTATATAAGTATATAATAATAAGTATATATATATATATATATCATATATTTAATATATTATATATATATTATATTTATATATATAATATATATATAATATATATATATATATTAATATATATATATATATATAATATGTATATAAAATATATTATAGCCTGTAATCATATATATATAAAAATATATATATGATATATAAATATAGAATATTATATTTATATATAATATTGTATATATTATATATACTATATATGATATTCAATTACTCAAAGTCTAAATTTGAATAAAAAGGAATTGCAGTTTTTTTGTTATGACGATCTTAACGCCGTGAGATGCATTTTTGCATCACCCTATTTTTGGGGCATAGGGCATCAAAAAAAAAAAAAAAAAAAACCATCAAAAAACCCACATCTGAGAGGTCTATGAGCTATTAAAAACAAAATTTTTTTTAATTTATAAGCGGGAATCATCACTCGGCATCAAATTTATGTAGAACATCGGGTTTTAAATTAAAAAAAAAAAAGGTCTTTTAACATTCTTCGATGTTTAAAATATTTTTAATTGTTTTTCATTAAAGTTGGACGAGCACCAAAATTTCTTCATCGCACCGCACCGCACCGCACCGCACCCGCACCTCATCGCACTAATAGTCATTTTCTCTCATCTGTCAGCATATTCTTATTCCAATATGCACAGCAATCTCACCGCACCGCAACCGCCACCGCGGAGTCACATCGCATATATATAATATTATAATATATATATATATATATAGGTAGTATAGCAAGTATATTATATAAATATATATATTATATATAATATATATATATATGATATATATATATACATATTATATAAATATATAAGATGAATTATGCTTTAAATATATATATATAATTATATATATATATCTTTTGTCCGAAGATTTATTAATATAATAGTATATATAAATAAATGTTATATATATATATATCATAATAGTATATAAACATAGAGATATATAATATATATAATATATATAATATATATATATATCATTATATTATATATATAATATATATTATATATTATATACATAATATATATATTTTAAATCACCTAAGATCCGCATCCCATCCGCATCCGCATCCGCATCCGCGCATTTTTCAGATCCGCATCCGCATCCGGCATCCGCGCTTTGCCCCTGCGGATGTTGCGCGATGTTATTGTCGAGATTTGATAAGAATTTAAAATAAACAAAATACTTAGGATGAATCTGAATGCAAAACTTTAAATGAGAAACATGGGACCTCGACTCAACTATGCCATTAAAACCATGATTTCCGCAGCAATGAAGTTCAAATAATTTGAGTCAACGAGGATCACATGAAATTAGGGATGCCAAAAACATCAGGGCCTCTACAGCTTCTGTCTCCGAATAATACCATTAATCTCACGATAAGGACATTTTAAACCATCTTCAAATGAAAATGATGGCACGGTTTAAAAAGAATGAAAGATGTAGATACAATATAGCGCGCTAAAATAAACTTTTGGTTTCTGTGGGAAATCATGACCTTCTTACTATTGCACTTTACTAGATATCCGTTAATAAAGGCAAGTTTGTTCTTGTAACACAATTTAGGACAAGTTAAATAAACCGTCATTTTGTGTTGCAGTTGAAGAAACTCTCAATCCGAACAGTCCCCATTAATTCGCCACCCCAATTAAAAGGAAGAAACGAAATCTACAGATCCAACACCTCCTAGAAGTAAATCAATAACATATTCACTGGTATAATTTCTAACAGTTCAAGTGGTGATGAAGAGACTGCATACCTGAAACAGATGTAGTGAAATATTGAAAACTGTCACCGGAGAAAAAGCGACTAGATTACAAAGTGATGACCTATTAGATTGGTTGGAAATGTTAAGCAAAATGTTTACCGCCATGCTGAGTAAACTTGCAAGGAAAACTACATTGCCCTGTCCCCCAACTAGTGTGTCCGAAGGTAAGAGATGTATTTACGCAATGCTGGGCTAATATAGTATATCAATAGAGAACGATTCTCAGCAGAAAAGGCAGAAGAAATGGATGTTTCTCAAGCACAGACCTTCCTATATTTGAATTTAAATACTAGTGCAAAAAGTATATATCCATTGTAAAATAATCTTTCATTAAGGTGCAGAAGGTTGGGAAAGGGTTTGGGAGTGGATTTGAATTATGGTTCCCGTCCCGGAACCGTGGTAAACAATTATACTTAATAGACTTGTAGCAAGACTCGAAATAATATTGTGGGGCATATACTATAAATATCTATATTATATATATATATATATATATATATATATATATATACTATATATCTATATATATATATGAGTATATATATATATAGAGTATACTATATATATATATATTATATACTCAAACATCCCGCATCCCGCATCCGCATCCGCGGATGCGAAAAAATTGACATCTGCTGCATCACTATGTTTTTGTACTATTATATATATATAATATTATAGTATATTATATCATATATATAGTATATATATATATATAATATATTTATGTATAATTTTCATATAATTTGTCATGCTTTAACGTTCTGATAAGAACCGATAATGGATTTGAGCTAATGATGATTGGACATAAATCATAAAAAAAGACTCTCAAAAGGATAGAGAAAAATTGTTTTTTCTAAATTATTATTATTATATTATTATTATTATTATTATTTATTATTATTATTAGTATTATTATATCATATTATTATTATTCATTATCTAATTCATTTTTCATTGTTATTCATTATTATTGTTATTTATTATTATATTATTATTAATATTATATTATTATTTATTATTATTATTATTATTATTATTTACATTAAATATCTTATATTATAAAATCTTATAGTATAGTATATATAATATAATATATATATATCTATATATAAATATATATGATTCTTATGAGTATATTGCTGAGCTATATGATTTCCGTTAATTCCGAGCAGCGAGAGAGTATGCGGGAGAGAACTCACACCAGTAAGACATAGATGGTCGATTCCGTGCTAGTGTGGAAATTACTTGATAGTGCGCCTCCCTAGAGAGAGAGAGAGCAGCGGAACGGAGCGCGCACAGCTGTATATGAGAGGATGAGTCGGACTGCGAGATCAGCAGATGAGTCGTCTGCGGTGGGTGCCGGAGACGATCTGGAGCTAGCTTGGATACATATTAAGCTATCTTACTTCACACACACACATTCTCTCCACTTAAAGGCAGAGATACGTTGTATGCGTATGTGATAGATAGAGTGCATGGCTTAAGAGATAGTAGGATGAACCAGCTTCGCTAAGTAGCTTGTCGATTTTTGATCACGTTTCTTATAGGGTGAGATTGGATATAGAAGAAGACTTATATATATATATATATACTACATATATAAATGATTTTATTCTATACGCCACCTTTATGGATGCTCTATTATAACCTATGATGCCGTGAGGCGCGAGTCTAGCACGGTACGAGTTTCAGACTAGAGAATTCAAGCTATGCGACCAGTTGTGTCTATCGTGAATTATTAGTATATGATAGCTAGCAATTAATTAAAATGGGAACGAGGAGAAAGATACGAAATATGAATTTAGTTAAAAAATAATTAAATTAAGTAAGGAAAAGCGTTCATTTGCAATTGCCAAAAGAAAACGCATTTTAGTGCTAATACGTAAAAGAATCAAGGTAAGGTAAAAAAATAATGTTTTCTGGTAAAATGCGTTCAGTATTGTTTTTTTTCATGATATATAATTCTGTGTCATACATACAAAACATATCATAACTTAAATTTAGAGGGCAGAACGCAACCTACGTTATATGGATCGACCGATGCAGTTAAAAAATCAACCTAACCTATATGGATCGACCGATCAGTAATTTCCGACTAACCTACCCGGATCTAACTTTTGCTTAACAATGTTGCTCCGTTTTTTTTCGGGTAGATTCTTTGCAAAACCTGAAATAGCCCGAGACGTCGTTGTGTCTCGGGCTCTGAAAAACGTACGATGCGTAAAAAAGTACTGAATATTATCATAAATAGATTAGGTTTTTGTAATTTTGAAATATTTTGTTCCTGTTTATTCACACTGAAATTTATTGTTAATATCATTTAATAACAAAATATGTAAAAATAAATAAAAAAACATTTATCTGCACCGTGAAATTGATAGGGACCATATATATATATATATATAATATAATATATATATATATATATACTATATATTATATATATATATATATATCATTATATATAGTATATATTTAATATATTATTATATATTATATATGTGTATATATATATATTTATATATAAATATATATTATGATATAATATATATAATATTTTACTATATATTATATATTATATATATATAAAGTATTATATATATATATAATATATATATATATATAAATATATAATATATTATATTGTAAAGTGCAGGAACCATGCTCATCAGAACTCTTGCTAGAATTCACCTTTTCCCAATGTTGTTTTTTTCCTTCCCTCCCTCAGAGCATGTCCTTTCAGGAAGCCCGACCATCAGTAATATATCGTATATATATTACCCCGTATATAAGTATATATGTAATAATATAATATATATATATAATATAATATATCATATATATATATATTATATATATATATTATATATATATATAGACATTTAAAAGTGGTCTGAACTCCGGTCAGGTCAGGTTCGGTTAATTTAGGTTAGGTTGGGTTTTAGGCTTTGGTTAGGTTAGGTTAGGGTAGTTAGTTAGGTTAGGTTAGGTTAGGTACGGTTAGGTTAGGTTACCCAATAATTTTTTAATGTATTAACCCTAAAATTATTAAAATAACGATACATTGATTATTGATTTTCGCTCCTGGAGGTCACCCACTATCAAGTAGCCATATATATATATATATATATATATATATATATATAATATATATACTAATATATATAGCTAATAGTTTCTATACTATCTATCATTAATATATATATATTATACATTATCATAATTCATGATTTTAAAGTAACATTTCAATTTTTCTTTAATTAATATGACTAGCAACGATTTTATATGGTATTTCCTTTTAGCTTCACTGAGAAGAAATGCAATAGAATCTTTGTATTATATTATTATTATTATTTTATATTATTATTATTATTATTTTATTATTATTCAGTATTTTATTATAATTATTATTATTATTATTATTATTATTATTATTATTATTATTATTATTATTATTATTATTATTATTATTATATTATTATTTATTATTATTATTATATTATTATTATATTATTATTATTATTATGATTATGATTTATTATCTATTATATTATTATTATTATATTAGTTATTATTATATTGATTATTATTATTATTATTACTTATTATTATTACTTATACATTATATTATTATTAATTACTTATTATTAATTAATTGATTAATTATTCTTAATTATTACTTATTATTAATATTATTACTATTACTACTTCATTATCTATTGATTATATTATATTACTATTATTTATTATTATTATTATTATATTATTATTATTATTATTATTACTTATTATTATATTCATTTATTATTAATTATATTATGTATTATTTATTATTATATAAATTATTAATTATTATATTATTACTCAAACTACGACGTATTTTTTATAGTGTAAATTTTGAATGGTGTCTAAAATATATATACTTATATATAATATATATATAAATAATAGAATATACTATATATATAAATATATATAATAATATATATAACATATATTATAATTTTATATATATTTAATTTATTTATTAAGGTTAAAATATATATAAAATTAATAAGTTTTAAATGCATTTGAGAATGAAAGATATTTATTCTTTATTTATATTAAAATCAATTGTATAATTGGTGTGGTGCAAAAGGAATATTAAGATTGAACCTTAGCGTGAGAATCAGAAGGTATTTGTATTTTTTTTTTATTTTCTTCTAACAATGTTGACATATCGCCACACCTCTTCTTCTAATTAGTAGTATAGTTTACACCTGGTGTTTAGAAGTAAAAATGTATGTATTTACTCTTCTTCTGAATGAGGTTTATTTTGATTGGTCAAGAGAAGTATCAAAGAGAATGGTTTGACGTATAAAAGCGGAGTTTTTGGGTGAAAGGCAAATTTTTTCCCTGGATTTATATAGTGAAGACGAATTGAGTTTGGTTATGTGGAAATCATTTATGATAGCGTCTGCAAATTGATAGCTCTGTTATGCATATGTCATCTGCGAGTGTTCAGTGTCACGTTATTTACATTTATTGTTTTAGTATTTAAAATTTGGTATTTTAAAAAAAGTGTTAAAACGAAATCTCTAATATTTTTAAAAAGTTTATTTCTGTAAAAAATCGTATTGCATTTATTTTAATTTATAATATTGTGTTAAGGTAAAGAGAAGCTTTAAGACAGGTTCTTAAATCTCTTGCATAAATTCGTACGTAAACTGAGAGATAAGATGCAGTTCCAAACCAAACAAAAGGATTTAATCTTTTGTTTAATGTTTCTAATAAAGACAAGACATACCCTTGTGACAAAGCCCATTGCAGTATTTAGCAATTAATATTAAAAAGGTTAAATATTTATTTTAATATTTCATTTTCTAATCAGTATTCAATATCTTTAATATTAAACATTGGTTGGAAGTTTTGCATGTCAATAAACGATCAGCTGTTTTCCATATTTGTACTGAAAATTCAGATAGGTATTTTTTTAGTTTTTTTTTTTTTTTGTGCTCGTCATTAATATAACTTTGGTTTTGCTAAGTAGTGATAGCTTTCGTGAATCTGAGGGTATAATAACAGGTAAACGTTTAGCTTGTCGTGAAATATTAATACAGTGAAATATTTAATAAGATTTAATATTTATTTGATTATTTATTAATTGAGTATATTCTTCCTACGTAATACTTTTGAGTTTCGGATTATTCCTGATCATATTTTCTATATTTTAATATATACTAAGTAATTTTCGTATTGACCTGATTTCATTTTATAAAGTTCATTTTATTTTAATTATCATATAATATATTATATATATATATATATAAATATATAATATATAGTATATATATATATATAATATATATAATATATAGTATAGTATATATATATAGCTATATATATATAAGTATATACTATATAGATATATATACTAATTTAGGATCTGCAGAAAATGTTGAACAGATGGGATGCCAAAATAGGAGAAATGGTATGAAGATGAACACGGAGAAGACGGAGGTAATGAGAAAGCTAGAGACCAGAACAGAGCGAACATCAAATACAAAGGAAGAGGAAACTACAGCAAATGCTGGATAAATTCCAAATACTTGGATGGTGATGATGGATAGGGCAAAGCTGAGGTCAGGGAGGAAAGACTAGGCGAGAGAGGATTAAAGAAGCTTCTGCTCAGAACGTAGAGCAATTATAACCAGTAACTGAAAGAAACAGCTATAACAAAAGAAGTGAAAATGGTGATATATAAAACAATACTGAGACCATTCCTAGTGTACGGATCGGAATGCGTGGGCACTGACACAACACAATCAGAAGAGGGAGGACGGCGGACCGATAAGGCGTGCTGAGTGATTGAGGTAGTTACACCTGAGGAGATAGGCTAGAAGAAGGTGAAGGCAACATCGGAGAGAGCCGAGAATTGGCATCAATAACAAAACTAACAGAATCAACTGATGATGGTATGACACTCAAGAGATGAAGAGGAACTGGACCCAAGAAAGATGCTGGAAATGGACGCCAGTGGTCGCGTAGACCTGCGGGCAGACCGAAGAAAAGATGGAAGGATGCCGTGGAAGAAGCAATTACGTCGAGGGAAGACTATGGTGATGTGGGAAGAGAGAAGTAAGTGTACGAAGATAGAAACCACTGGAGGAGGTTCTGCAGAGGCGACACCTGACAGGGAGTCCATACACGATTACGGGAGGAGGGGTGTGTGAATAAGAGTAATATATTATATATATACGGTAATATTATATAGAATATATATTTATATTATATATATATTATATATAAATATGTATATATATATATACTATATATCTATATATAAGGCTGTTTATTCGTAATATATATACCTATATATAAATATTCATCTGGTCCGGCAATTTATACCAAAAGCCAATATCCTCTTAGTGCTATTTATCCAACTTTGAATGGTATTGTTATATTATGTGCTAATTTGCAATCGCTAGAAAGCCCATGCAAATTGGCACTTTCCATCTTGACATTGTAAGATTGTTGGTAAGTCCAGTGCAAGCACAAGAGTATTCAGGAGTCCTCAGATCCTTTTCAATTTATATGATTAAGAGGTTACTGTCAATTCGGCTGCGTAAACTTCAGGTGCATGTAACATCGACTGGGGGCCTGTCATCATCGTTTTTTTCATCTCAAAATTTTCAACAGTAAGTGTCGTGTTATTTTCAGCATCACAAATAAGCATGAAAATATTTATAGTAGGATTTGTTTACTTGAATATATATTCATATTCCTGTATAAGTATCTATTTATATATAGAAGGATTTGTTTACTTGAATATATATTCATATTCCTGTATATATGTCTATTTGTATATTTGAATATATATTCATATTCCTGTATATATGTCTATTTATATATTTGAATATATAATATATATATATATATATGAGAGAGAGAGAGGAGAGAGAGTATGCACAAATAAGCATGAAAATATTTATAGAAGAAGGAGATATTGAAAGACTGTAGGAGGATTTGCACAACTATTTGCATCCGAGGAAGATAATCCGATATGTGCTTGTGATACGGCGCAGAGAGAGTCGAGGTATAGTATGTATAGAGTCCACTCTCCCTACGTTGAAACCAAGAGGAGATGTACACGTGAGTTAGTATATATATATATAATATAATCATGACTAGAGAGAGAGAGTCCTAAGTATTGCACATGTAGAGAAAATATAGTCGATGATTTAAAGACAAGAAAAAAAATTGTCTTGAAAATCTCTAAGAGCGATTGTATGTTCTCTTTCAAAATATAATGAACAAATTTCGCTTTTAGCTTTTCTATAAACATTGTCACATAAATGTCAGAATTATTTTTTTGTTGGAAACAATTTTGCAAAAAATAAAAAATTGTTTGCAAGAATTTCGCTGCATTTCACGCTTCAGTTTCCGGATCTTAAATGGCTTTGTTTACATTTGAGAAATTCAAATTTCTTTTTTTTCTTCTTCTTCTTCCAGAAAAAAAAGGAAGGAACGAGAATGTAAGTGATAAAACGTACTTGTGTAGCCGTTCTTCTGTGCCTGTGTGTATATGTGCGTGACTGTGCATATATAAGAATGTATGCTTCGTTAATTAAAAGATTGCCAAAACTTAAATTTTATAATTATAAAATTGCTTTTTCTGGAACCATTTAAATTTCTAAAGTTGTGGCGAATTTTTTCATTCCATTATAGTTATAGTTTAAAAGTATATACCATTAAACATAAGAATATAAGAAAATAGAGTGTAAGAAGCCACATGACTGTCCAATTAAAAAAAATTAGTTACCATTTCCTATACTGACTCACCATATTTCATTTTTCATTTTGCAAAAATTACCCTAGGTCTGTTCAATTATAACTCATACTTGTATACTAAAAATCATCTCAATTGTCTTAGTCAAAATACTACTTAATAACCTCTAAACTCATCCACATACCTGTAATATCTGAGTGTTTGTATAAATCAGTTTTTAAATAAACTTATCTGATGTTAAAATATCCTCACCTAATTAATTCGTAAAATTTATTCCTATAGTTGATAACCCAAACCATCCGATATCCTTTAAAAATAGATGATCAGTATTTTAAAGAAATTATTGTTAAAAGCATTAATTTTTTTTATTATTTAAGTTGCTCCATTATATAATATTGATACTTTTATTTAACTATTAAATGTTATCAAGCAAAGAGAATGTCAAAATTTAGATGTAAGGAAAATTTTAAGCAAAGTCTTTGCCTAACCATACTATGAGGTTTAATTTTATTTTACAATAGGTTTCTTGGTTGATTATCTAATCTTTAATTTCAATCCACCCATAGAAGAATCCTAAGAATTTACACTACACATCAACACTTAATACCTGAAACAGTTATATCAAGTAAAGAGTATGTATGATGTATAGGGTTCCAAGTTCTCATTTTTGGTTGATAATCAACTCATATTTTTCCAACCCTACTACAATGATATCATATATAAATCACCTACACATCACACTTAAATACCTTGAAACATTTATTTGCAATTGCGATGCAAATGTCAAATTATGCTCGTTTCTTTTCGTTGATATCAATCCATATATTTCAACCCTACTACATAGACATTCCTAGGAACACGACACAGTACACTTGAGCTAAACCTTTGAAACAGTATAGCTAAGTAACGATTGTAAATGTCAATTATGGGTTAAGTTACACTCTTGGTTGAATTATCAGCCATAATTCAAACCCTACTACAGTAGAACATAAAATAACACGACACACCACGACTTAATATCCTTTTTGAAGACGTTTATGCAAGTAACATGCATATACGTCAATATTGGGTCAGTCCTTCTGTCCTCTTGTGACGATTCTTCAAATTGAAGGTTTGAAACTAGGCTCTTGCCACTCTCTTTATTGGCATGTTCTTTACAAAGGTAAATTGAACTCACCAGAAATTATCAGTAACATATATTTCAGAGTTGGTCAAATATACTTTCTCATTCTTCTGTCTTCCTGTAATATTTATGTATTAATTTAATATTATATATATATTTATATTATTATTATATATATTATATGATATTATATATATTAATATTAATATATTTATATATATATATATATAGAATATATATTTATATTTTCATTTGATCATAAGGATTGGGATTTCGGGATTTGCGATTTCTTTTGTCGTGGATCAGGATCGTGTGATTATTATTCGATCGTATTTTTTTTCTGGGATTAAGTAAATCGGGATTGGATTCGTGGAATTTTGAAAATTGAAAATTCAGTATTTATATTATGGTCTTCGTTCTCTGGTCACGTTACAAAATATGGCAAACCAGATCTCACTCTGTGCGTGGGTGATTCGCGCCTGAGCGTGAATGCCAGTACCACTCCCTGGTTACATCAATTCCCTAATGTTGGATTTCATGTCCTTAGTTTTACGATCTTCTTCATATATCTCTAATGACAGTCCCTCCTATAAGATTGTGTTCCATATGACATATGTGACTTCATTTTAACCTTCACTTCCTTCCTATCACCTTGCTCTCTCATCGAGCTCTCAAGCCTTAACTTTAATTTGCACAATACATATATAATTTTTGATCCGATAATCCTTAATTCTAATTGCTCCTCAACTGGATATACATCCAGTTATCATTACTTCAACATCTCCTTCTGCACTCAATCACAAATCGATTCATTTACTTTCCACTCGATGTTCCTCTCTACCTAATCATGCAACTCGAGCATACTTATAAAATACTCTTGTATTTTAAAGAAGGTTATTACTTGAGCACACAACCTCTCCTCATGCATGAATATCATTTTCACCTCTACCATTTCTTAGTTTCATCCTTAACTACCGCAAGACTACTTGCTGTTTTACATTCATCTCTCTTTTGATCACGCTTATTCAACCATTGTTATCACTCCAAGTCACATTCATCTGAAGCTCCAACTCACCGCAAATTAAAACATCGTTCAGATATCAAGATGAAAATCGGCGAACTTCTCTTCAACATTTACTCTTATGACATTCCATCCATATGCCACATCTACACATACCTTGACCTTTGTTCATTCTTAAATTTTAACCTATATGAATCTAGTACCCCCTACAAAACCAAATGCCAATCCCATTATGCTCTGTACATACAGTCACTCAATCATATATCACTCATTCTCTCACTTCGTCATTTCCCTTTTCACACTCTAGCATCAGTGCACAGTTCACTGACTACATTTTCACCACTTTCACACCGTTCTTTCTAGCTTTGTTTCAGTCACAGCTAGCAAATAATCAAATTTTCCCTTTCCAAATACATCCATTCACCTTCCTTTCTCCTTCATCATGTTTATGTTCTTCTTTGACATTCCAATTACCTCATAGATTAAGTCAATTTCGCTTGAATAGATATGAAGGTCGTTACGGCAGATCTTCGGACCGTTTAGGAGACTATTGTCTATTTAGCATTATATGCAAAGGATAGTGGTTGAGTTGGAGTCCATACCCAACTTATCCACTCGTCTCATTTTATCGCCCTTCTATCGAAACTACAGAACTATTACGCTGTTGCTAATTATGGGTCACATATGAATAATTTAATGGATGGCGTATTGTCTTGGAATATGTTGTCTGAGAAGAAATTGTGGATATAATGTATATGTATCTAATTTATTAGGGTGAAGTAAAACCTGGTCCTAAAAAATTTTTTTCGATTGAAAGTTTCTAAATCAGCGGCCAAAAGGTTGCTCTTTTAATCATAATTAAATGATTATCAAAATGTTTCTATTGTTCTCTATCTGACAACGTTTTTTGAATTGACTGCAATGAGATATAATTATAAATTTGAATACTTTTTTAGAATTTATTAAGAATTTGAATATCATTCTGATTATATTAATTATTGAATTTATATTACAGTTATATTCACATTTACTGGATGTTAATCAATTTATAAATCAATAAAGTCTTTCTTAATATATTAAAAGAAAGTACAGTAGTCTGCTAACAAAATATTATGCACATTATTTGAAAAGGTAGTTTAGAAACAAGGCTTTTTATGATTTTCATAAGTCATTTTCTATCATATTTAGTTATGCTGTTTGTTTCACACATGAGCTATTGTAATTAAATAAAAGAAATGAGAACAAGTGCAATTCGCATATTGTGTGTAACTTGTATATCTCAAAAATTTTCTTATAAATGATGAACCAAATAAATGTTAAATTCAAGTTTAAATCCTTGAAAAGATTTAATAAATTTTTCCAACGTTTTGAAAATTTTGTTTTCACTGCACTGGCACATTTGTGAAGGTTTTTTTGTATTTCGAATTGGAGTTTTCTTGTTGAGATTACAATTGTTTTTGCATAATAAAACCTTCCCTTTGAAGATGGAAACATACAGACATATGTTATACTCAGTATACTAGTTTATACACTCTTTTTCCACGACTTGTGTGTAATGGGAACCTGGGAAAGTCAATTAAGGTTCTCTCACAACAGTTGATTCTGAAGTGTTTTTTCACTTAAGAATTGTTTAAAGCAATCATTGGAAAGTATAACTTTGGTCATTGAGGGCCTGTGATTCAATGTGTATCATAGCATCATATTACTGTAATGTTATCTTTAGCGTCACAAGTCGATTTTGAATTTAATCTTCTAATTCACCTCACTCTCTCTCTTTCTTTAGAAAGCTAATGCGAAAACCAAGCTCCTTTGTTTGCGCTCATCGCATAACATGGACAAAAGAATATTTTCCGCAGCAGCAAAGTAGCCGTTTCTTTGAATAATGGATCTATTATTTTTTTAAAGATCAGTAATTAGATAGCGTGAGTAAGAAATAAGCTTCCAGAGATGTTTAGAGAACATTCGACAAAGAATGTGCAATTGATGTAAACCACACGTCATAAACTTTACATAAAGTTAGCCAGAATTGAAGTTTAAAGTAGGTTTTTCAGTTGGCCACATACCATTGAAGTATTCCGATTTTGCTAAGTAAGCCTATCTTTGAGTTAACAGGTTTCGCAGGTTTCAAAGAAACCCCAACGCAGTTTCCTACTAGATACACAATACAAATTTCCATTAAGTACACTTCTGATCTGTACTTAAATCACTTTATATTTTAATAATGAAGGAAAGGTTTATTTCAATTGTTCAAAAGGACACCACAGAGCTCAATTACAGTTTTGCAGATCTTACCTAAGTCTTCCTTTGTAAAACTCATTGGGCCCTTAGTTTTCCCAATCTAAAGAATAAACGGTGCATAAACAGTCGTATACATGGAATAATGCAACTAAACCATTGCAGGACTTCCTAATTTGTTTCCTCCAACAACGAAATCACACCATTATTGACTCCAGTATTTAAAACTGTTCCATCCACATTCCAATCGAACGGTAAAAATTCAAAATTTTTTTTTATGTTCGTTATCTGGAAAAACACAATTTCATTGTACTCTTGCCAACATCTTTCCAGTATCCATTATCTGGTGTACATGGCCATAAAACTTGATTTTGATCTTCATTAACGAAACGTACTCTTCTTAGTAACATTTAATTAAGTCAACTTATTTCCTTTCTTTTCTTGAATAATTTCCTATTCTTCCCTTCATCGAAAAACAATCCATATTTCGTTACAACCATGACTTGCTTGATATGCATTTTGTCCCGTTTCTTGGATCTTCTTCGTCTATTTCCTCGATTGATAACTTTACTCTTTTGTCATCATTTTTATTAAACCTAAGTCCTGCAAAGTAGCGCTTGCCATTGCTGCAGCAGCTCTATCAGATATCCTGGCGATCACATATATGGAGCAACAGACGGTAGGTTTAATACGCATTTGAAACTCATTTTATTGGTTCTTGTAATGCTGAAGAACCTGCTAATTTGTCTCTTCTTGTAAAGCTCCTTTTCTTCATCCAGAGTAAGACTTTTTCTGTCATGTCCTCTTTCTTCTTCCGTGCTGCCCATCCACTATCAGTAACGTTATGTCATTGTGGTATTTGTAATTTCTTGAGTAAAGTTAACAATATCCTCTGTATTCTTTACTTTTCCTTGCCCTTTTCAATAACAAAGCGTTTGTGGTAACCTTATCAACATTACCCATAACCATTTTTCCTGGACGATTGTTGATCTTTCAAAAATTCCTGCTCTATAAAAAAGACTTTCCTTAAGTTGCACCAAAGTATCATTGTTGAAGTCTAAAAACGTTTGCACGCAGCAAATTTCAAATAAGAGTTAATGTTTTATAATGTAAAATATTAAAATATGCTTTTCCGATTCTTTTCTTTTTATAGAACTTTAAACAAATTCGGTAGCATTTCATGATGCTTTTTTTATCATTTGCTAAAATTCGGTATTAGAAACTACAGGAATAGAAATTTTACCATCTATCTTCGATTTTCTATATAAAATATAAATATTCACTTACGTTGGCTCCTTCGATGATGTATCTGGTTTGAGGTTACGTCTTACAAAAAAGCACTTCATTACATCTTCCATATTGACAACATTACTAATACTTAAACCATTAAAACTCCGAAAATGGCCATTTCAACAATGTTGCTAGTATTAAATGTTTTTCGACAGGGCCACTGCTTGTTAATACAATAGTAAATAACGATACACACACTCTCAAAATATACCGTATCACTTACATTGACTCTGATCTGAACTCTGTGAATTCTGCTAGGGAACTAGCGACTACAGCCTGGCTAACGAATGATTGCATATTGAACACAAAACGCACGCAGCGCCATCTTTTTAATAAAACATATTATTTTTGACTTATATTGTTTCTTTTTTTCTATCCCGACCCCTTAAATTAAAACCTCAAAAAAAGGTTTTGTTCAATTTAATAAAAATGTCATAAAAATATATAAATATTTTGGACTTATATCAAATAAGATTAAAGAGAAAGGTTGAATTAGAGCAAAAAAATTCCAAATAATGAAATTTATTGCACTTGCGCATTCAAGTGCAAATATTATGATGAAAATCAATTTTTATTTTTGTCTTTTTCTCAAAAGGCAACTTTCCCGCACTATGAGAAATTAAAAAAAAAAAAAAATTTCTGTTCCACCCTAATGTACATATGCTTGGTTGATAAATGTGGTGTCTGTAAGATGTTGCCTGGAGAGGAGTGTATATGAACACAAATGAAAAGACGAGTCCATTAGCACTGGAATGTTAACATGAACCCTACACAATCAATAAGCCAATTGAGGTTAATTTCATCGCAGCGACGTGTCGCACTCTCATCTCTCCTCTCTCTCTTCTCTCTCTCTCTCTCTATATAATATATATATATATGATATATATAAGATAATATATATATATTTATATAGATATATATAGATAGTATATAATATAATATGATATATGTATAATAATTACTAAATAATATATATTACAGATATATAGTATTGTTAATAAATATTGTAATATATATTTTGATACTATGTATATATATATATATAATAATTATATATATAATATATATATTATTAGATTGTGGTTTGGTGTGTTGCTCCGTATTTTTAATATTATATATATTAATATTATGTACCGTATGGTAAGTGTATTATATATATCATATATATATATAATGTATTATATATAATATAATGAATATAATATATATATATATATATTATAGTAATATATATATATAAAATATATTATGTATATTATATAATTATATTGTATATATATAATATATATTTACTATAGAACATTAGGATGTCTCTCCACACGAAATGCTGAACACAAGGGATCTCAAGAAGACTTTAGAGGAATCTCCATCATCCATCCCTATTCCGGCCATTATAATCATTCTTTCCAGGTTTAATCATGCTTACATTAAAATTTCCAAAATTTTGGAACATCCAAATGCTAAATGCATTTGGAATTTTTGGACTGCTCATTAATTGAACATGAAGCCATTCCCCTAAATGAAAATCTACAATTTAATAACTAAACATCCTTAAATGAAGTTGAATTTTTCTAATTTTTGGTTTCGTCTTCTAAACTATTAGTTAATTTTTTTTTTACTAATCGTGAAGGCAACACTTCATTATTTATTTAGATCAGTAAACATCTATTTTATTGGGTTTTATTAATTATCTCATTGAGACTTTCAATTACATGTATCAAAGAATTTATTTTTCTTTTTAAAATAAATTTAAAAATGTTTATTTTTGTTCTAATTATTTTATCACTATATATATATATATATAATATATATATATATAATATATAAATATAATACAAATATATAGTAATATATATAATATATAATTATAATAAATATATATATATATATATATAATATATATGGCCAGCCTCCCGAAAGCACCAGGCATGAACTAAAAAACTATAACAGCTACAAGAAACTAAATAACATTTTGATTTCAGCAAAGCAATTTCCTCGATGAAACTAAAAATATAAAAAAATAATTTTTATTCTAATATTTATTATATAAACAATCTTAAATATTAGTATAATCTTAGGGCTGGCCGCGTACTTCTCTCTAACCTTCCATTTCTGAATTAGTTACTACGAGAGCAAGAAGTTTCCAAAATTGTTTTTTTATAGGCCTCTTTAGAAAATGTTAATGTTCTTTTTATTTCTTTTTAGGGATTCGAACTCGAGGACAGGAGGGACGATAGTCCCCCTTGGCCCCCGTAGTCCCAAATAAACCCGACTCTGTCATCTTACTGTTTAACCTTGGTGATTTCTTTTAGTTAAAAAAAATCGACATTTAGCAACCTTAACGTTCTCTCGTAGGTAGAATTTAATATTCTCAAAAAAAAAAGTGTTTTAATTTATTTATTTTAGTAACACTTTCTCCAACATTTTAACAATTTAAACTTTTTAACAATTTATTATTTTTTGTTTTTAATTTCATGGATGAAAATGTCTCCTGATTAATATAAATATTGTTTATTTCCTGTAGTTGTTAGTTTTTTGTTGTACATGTCTATGTTGCCTTTCGGGAGGCTGCACCTATTATAGTATCTATATATATATATAATATATATTATATATATAGTATATATATATATAATATACATATAATATATAATATATATATAATATAAAAAATATATATATAATAAATAATATATATATAATAAATATATATACTATATATATATATATATAATATATATATATATATATATATATATTATATGAATAATATATATATAGTAATATATATATATATAATAATTAATAATATTATATATATATCATCACCCACCTTCTCCCCCATAACAGGGGGGGTAAGGTGCGCAACATGCCCCGGAAACAGAAAAGTAGTAACAAAAAATAGACGCAGGTAGAAAAGAAATCCCAGCTTTATATATATATAAATAGTATATATACTACCTATATATAATCATATAATCAGAAGACTGTCTCTTATATTATATAATATATATATATTATATATATATATAAATATTTATTATAGTTAATATATATAATATTATAAAATGTATATAATCTATATATATTATATTTAATATATATATATTTATATAATATATATATATTATATATATCTATATATATATATTTATGTATTATATATAATATATAAAATATAATATATATATATATAATATATATAATTATAGTACATATGTATATATTTATTATATTAATAAATATATATAAATATATATATATATCTGCTGGATAGATTGTGGATATTGAAATGTCATGATATCCACAGATACATAAGAATATGCAATATATATATATATATAATATATTATTATATATATATATATATAATAATTATATAATAATTATATAATATATATATAGTCTTATTACCTACGAATTACCCAAAGTAAATTATAATAAAAATATATAAAGGAAATAAAATAAAAAATAAATAATAAAATATTAATTATTATTAAAAATTATAAAATTAATTATATATATATATATATAATATAATATTTTATGGAGTATATTATATTAGGTTATATTTATATTAGGTGTATATAATATATATATATTATATAGTATAATATATATATAATAATATATATTATATATATATAATAATTATATATTATATATAATATATAATATATATATCTATATAATATATAG
>JABUQX010038703.1:45000-62050 GCA_015478945.1 Trachelipus rathkii
CTTCCCTGTTTTCTAACTTTAAACCTTACACACAACAACATCAAATGACTATATCCATCCAACCATCCTGATTTAACATTCTATCACATACTTAACGTCTTTCTTCAACCATAAACTAAAACAATCAATGCCCTCGTCATTTGATACCATCTCCACACTACATCCAGCTCTCATATACTTATGGAATATCGATTACTCACACTTGCCTCTCTTTCACAGAAATCAATAACTCCCAATCATTCTCTGCTTTTTCCTCGACCCCTAAAGGCACCGTGTTAAAACCATATTCTTTCGATTACCGCAATTAATCTGAAGTTTCCACTACCCCATACAAACATTATCCGACTTTCCAACAGAAATTCTCACCCGCTCAACATCACCTTCCCAATGTATAATTACAACAACCAAGTAACTCTAAATTTAACACATTAATATCCAGCACTCACAGAAAAAACATAAATCTTTACATACGCTCTGTAACACACGGTCCACCCATCATAAATTACAATCTTTCTCGTCCCCGTCATCCTTTCACACCAGCATTACACCATTTCATATCACTCTTACGTGACTTCTGAGAAAATTAGCAAATTTCTGTTATTTGTGCCTGAAAGTTGAAGAACGCGGGAAAACACACTTCCAGAAAACCATTAAAAAAAAACGTAGAAATGGTATCTAAATTTGATGGAGCAGTTGGAGGTGAATTTCACGCATTTAGTAAATCTAAGTAATAATGGATGGGCAGAGAAGGACGTGGGCAGTCTAAAAGTATCTGACTTATCAGTTATCTCATGGTCATATATATTATTCTGTTTAGTATTTTTGTAAGGAAAGTATTTGAAAATATTAAAGTTTAATATATGTTATTCTCTTTACTCTTCTTTATTCTTTTGATCCGCTGTCGCGTGCTGCTGCGTTGCATTATAGACTGACGTGCTCTAGTGTTCAAGAATATCGGATCTGCTGTGTCGCTATGAGATTGTGGCGCCTGCTACGATATTTTTTTGTGTGGTCGGTCGCTAGGATCGTCTCCTAGTGGACGCTCGCTCGGTGTGGTGAGGGGGATCGTACAGATCGCGTGGCTCTGTTCTTGTGTATATTGTTATAATAGACTCATGATTAGCCTGGGAAAGTGCTGTTGAAGGGACGCCTTTCTTAGTACACGCCTATTATGAGGAGTCTAATGTGTCGGTTGTGTAATATATTTAGTTTTTTTATATTATCTTTTGTTTACGCTTGTATATACCAATCGCAAACTTGTAACATTTTACATAAAAGTTTGATCTCTATTCTAAGAATCCAGGGCTACATATCCCCTGCGCCATGTTAAACGGATAGGGCCGGGCAGTAACCAGGCTGTCTTCTCCCTTTTTATAAATTGTCAAATACTATGTCATCAGGTTGTTTATGAATAAGCGAGTTATCGTTGATCTCTTCCTCTGGAAATAAATGAGTTCTTTATTAGGTTCTTAATTAAATAAATCTACCATGTCCTTGATCATGAAATATATTACAGTCTTGGAAGTATAGGCTTAGTATTATCTGTCTTTCTCTATCGTTCAAATATTATCTATCTATTCTTTTTTTTTTTTTTTTATTTAATGAGTTATGTGTGGATCATCTAGTCCGTCATCTCCTTATTTTCTGAGTTGAATGATGTTATAGCATCTAGATCATTTTCTTATTTTATTTCCTTCTTCTTTTACTCTTCCTTGTGTTCTATAATATAATATACTTAGTAGTTCTCTTTTATCCTTCTCCTCTATTTTATGATTGTGGGGATCTCTAATCTGCTCCTTTTAGAAGTCATCTCATCTGTAGTTCCGCATCATATTGGAGAATGGCAAGTTGGACGCGCCCTGTCTGCCATGCCACTTATTTCCTAATACGACCATTGTATATATTGGTCCCCCTTCCGCTCCATTGCACCCTTTGTACCCCCCCTCCTGTTTTCCCTTTCGGCTTGGCCCTCACCCTTCGGGAGCTTGTGTTCTCTTGACGGAAATTTGGAGGCGGAATTGGGAGCCCTGGCCTTGCCGCGGAGCCCGCACATTGCACTTAGGGAGATCCAGAGAGCGCTCGGCGGCACTTGCACGAGAGCATGCCCTGATTAAGTCCACCACCTTCTGGCCCCTAACCCTGCACGTATTTACGACCTTTTTTTTGGGTATCGTTAAAACGCCTCTATGCGTCCAGTTTAGTCGGCATTGAGCGGCTCATTCATCTTTGCTGCCGAGCCGTAACCTCTATTACTTATCTTCTCCATCCCTGGTCCTCACGTCAGAAGCATTCTTTCCTAGCAATTCTATGCAATAAAATATCGCTTCCTATCATATCTTCTTCCCTCTCTTCTGCTTAGTTCTCTTCTATGCGCTTAACAGTTATTCATCTCTTCATCTCATAACTATTCATATTTTACATCTCTTATTCTCTACGGGCTTTTCTCTACTAATTATCATTCATTATTCTTCTCTCTTACGTCCGCTTCCCATTCCCGTTGCGTGCTTTTCTCCCTCCCTTGTCCCGCGTTCTCCTTGCCCTCTCTTATTACCCCCTTTCCGCTCCCTCACCATCCCATCCCCTACTTCCGATCCGTCCCTTATTGTTCTGCCTCCCCTTCTTGTCAAATTAAAATCCCCTAATCACTTCTTTTGTCTGTTTCTTTACGATTTTCTTTGTGTTTTTTTCCCGAACACTTCCCCCGAGAGCCCCAATTTGCCCTCCGCCTCTCTCGCTTCCTCGTCTCGCCCTTTGCGCGTTCATCTCTTTTGCCGCTATTCTCCTTTCTTATCATGCCCTTCTCTCTCTCTCCTCTCTTTTTCTCTCTATATCTCTATACCTTCCTTCTCGTCACTATTTTTATCTCACTGCGCACTTAGACTTTAATAATTTTAAGAATAAATTGAAACTCATTCTTTGTTCCGCCTCTTTTTCTTTCTATCTCTTCCTCTTCTCTTCTCTCTATCTCTTCTCTTTTCTATCTTCTCTCTCTTCTTTTATCTTTCTCTTTCTCTCTATCTATCTCTTTCTTTCGTATTCTCCTGCGGGTGGGCCGCGCGCCATTTTTCCCGACTTTCGCTCGCCGAGTCAAAGTGGTACGCACACTATCGGTCACCTTAAATTGAACGCACCGATTTTTCTCCTCTCCTCTTCGTTACACGCCCACGAGTGCTCTTACGGCACATCTTCGTGTTAATCTATTCTTATATCACCCGATCTGCTTATTTTCTCCTTTGGGGTCGCATTTCTCCCCCTCCTGCTCTTCCGGCGCAGTAATTTTACCTCTGCGGACACTTTTTTTTCCTCTAATCATATGAGCCACGTCTGCAGAATAATGACTCACATTGCGCCCAGTTTATCCTTCTTCCTTCTCTGCTCTTGTACTTTCGCTATCCTCTTGAGCATTCATCCATAGGTCTCTCCCTTTATCTAACGAGCTTCAATTTTTTCCCCTTAGAGGCTGATGAGTGTCAATAACTTGGTTGGACACCTCATTGTTTACACGCCGTACGCGATCAATGTTGAACCCTTCATCACCGGGCGAGCTGAGCTGCCCGCCTCTGGGGTTATCTCCACTCACCCGTCACCCCTCCTGGCTCTTCACCATTTTGAAGTTAATTTTTTTAGACTACGAGATCCTCGTTCGTACGCGGTTTCATGAGGAGAGGAGGTGGTAACTGATTTCCTTCATGCATCGGCAGCCCCGCTCTACTCCGCTTGTATATCCTTAACTTCATCTCGCGGTTTTCTGCTCTATGGAAGCGCCGTTTAGCATGCATACGATTTGTGTATCCCTGGCCGTGTGTGTGGATACACGCTATCAAAGCCGTATAGTAATGTATTTTTGTCCTGTTTTACCTTTGCATTACATGTTTATGTTGTAGTAACATCGCGCCTCTCTTTTTGTGGCATTCTCGCTCTTTCTAGTTACATTATCTACCTATCTTTATCTTTGCTATACGTCTTATTGTCTCCAATCACTCTCTTCTTCTCTTTCTTTCTCTTATCTCTGTAACTATCTTCTCTCTTCTATCTTCTCTCTCTCCCTTTTCTATCTCTTTCTCTCTTACTTTATCCTCTCTTTCTCTCTCTCCTCTCTTTCTCTATCTTTCTTCTATCTCTTCTCTATCTCTAGGTTCCCACTCATCTAGAATATCTTTATAAACATCTTATCTTCTAAATACTCTCTCTCTTTTTTCTCTTCTTCTCTTCGTCTCTTCTCTTCTCTTGTACATTACTACTTTTCTATAAAAATCAGCCGTGTTACTCTCTCTCTTCTATTCCTATTTCTCTCTCCTTAATCGTTATTCTATTCATCTATCTTCAATATATTTCTTTTCTCTTCATCTCATATTCTCCTTCTTCTCTCGTTTAAGTTCTATTCTTCTATCTCTATAGGGGTTGGGGTTCCCTGTCCTGTCTGTCCTTGTCCTTCAAGTCTTTTTTGGCGTCTTGTACTATGTACCCTTGAATGCCACGTTTCTACACCCTATCCTGATTTTGTGGTCCTTGTACTTGGCCCTTTTGTCCTTGGGGCTTGTGCTTGGTCTTCTGCACGTACCTTTTGGCTTTTCCTGCCCCCTTTTTTTTTTCTTTTTCTCAATTTTCCTCCGTCTTCTATTTTTCTCACTGTCTTTCATTTACATCTATATTCACACTTCTCCTGTCCTTCTCTATTCTCACTCTCTCTTTTTTCATATATCTTCTCTTTTTCTTATTCTTATCTCTATTCTTTCTCTTCTCTCCTCTATCCCTCTTTATCTTTCCCACTCCATATCTCTATCATTTATCTATATATATCTTCTATTATATTACTCTATTATCTCTCTATATAATTATAGTATATATCTATTATTCATAGTTCTCTCTCCTATTCTATATTATACTCTATCATCTTCTCTTATTATCTCTTCTACTATCTACATATCTCTCTCTATAATACATCTTTTACTATATCTCCTTCTCCTCCATCATCCCACCTCTTTTTTTCGCTAACGTACTGGGTCGCGGTGCGTCTATTTACCCGCCCCAGTAGTCGACGACTGCCCGTCGCCCGCCGCCCCCGAAGGGCCCCTATTTTTTAAACCCTCTTTTATAACTCTTCGTGGCCTGCGCCCCCGCCATCCTACACGCGTTCCCGCCCGCGCCGGCGCCTCCTCTGGCTCTCGACTGTGGGTTCCTTCTTGGCTACCGGTGGGCCACCTCTCACCTCCCCCGCCTTAAAATCACTCTTCTTGACCCTTTTTCTCGCCCCTGCCCCACTCCCTTATCTCTTCTAGCCTTTTTGCTGCTGATCTTTTTTTCGGTCTCCGCCGTCGTATCCCCCCCCCCTTCTAAACTCCTTCCCCCGCCTATTCCTCCCTTCTTTCCCCTGCCCATACTCTATCTCACCATCCTTTCCTTTATTCATTTCTTCCTTTTCCTATAAACTTTCATTTCAAATCTTGCAGTTTTTCTCCATTTCTTTCCATTTCTCCTTTTATGTTCTCCCTCCCACGCCCTTCGAATTGCCTCTGCAGATTGTTTTAGACTCTCTACTTTCTTCTCTCCCACTAGTCTTCCTCCTCTCCATTCACGGTCCCTTACCCATCACCGAGAGACAGCACTCGCTAGCCCTCCCGCCTTCGTCTCTTTACACTTCCACCTACGGAATTTCCTTGCCCCTACTGACTCTCTTTACTGCCTTCCTTCCTCTCCACTCGACGCTTCTCCGTTCCGTATGTTCGTCCCACTTTACTCTTCCTTCTTTTCCCTTGAGTTTCCGCTATCTCACATCACATCTGCCTCTATCCCGACGGGACATGATCTCCACATCGCACTACCTTCCTGCTTCGTCTACGTCTTTTCCACCTCCCTTTTCCCCCCATCCCCCTCTTTCCCCCTCCTCTCCACTCTCTTCCGTATCTCACCTCCCCCCACTCAATTCTTATTTCGTCGTCGTATATCTATCAGTCTCTTCTCCTATCACCTTATCTAAAGTATCGTATATCTTCTCAATATTTCTCTCTCTTTCAACTCTCTTCCTCTCTTCTCCTCTCTCTCCTCTCTATCGCGGCGGCGTCTTGGCTGCTTCCTTGGTTTGGACGTACTCCCCGTTTAATGGGGTCTCGTTCGCGGGCTTGTGGGAGGTCACTCTTTCGATCCTTTAATCTAGGGTCCGGGCACCTGTCCTGTCGTCTTCTTTCTTGCGTGTTGTCGGGGCGTCTATGTTCTCTTTTGGTCGCTCCGCGTCGCGCGTCTCCTGCCTGAAGCATCACTTGGGCAGCTCGGTGGTTTCGCAGTGGTCGCGGAATGTGTCGCTTCCCTCTGATACCTTGAACACCCACTGATTGGGACTACTGGGGCGAGCCGACTATTGTATTACCGGCTTTCTGGCTTTGCCACCCGGCGTTCTAGGTTCTAGGGTTCTGACGGTTGTTCAGTGTCTGGTGTTCCGCTTTGCGCTCCTCCCGTCACTGTCTGCACCTAAGTGCACGAGTGTCCGCTGACATGTCGCCGTGATTTTTTCCTCATTCATAGGCGGCGTGAGGGAATGTGGTCTGTCTCTTGGAACATGTCCCCATCTGTATCCCACTGGATGCCTTATGCCATGCCTTGCGGTACGGCGGTGACCCGGCTCGAACAGTTCGAATGCTGGGCGTGGATAAACGAGCTGCGGATTCTACTTCTTCTCTGAGCAGTTGACTCTTTGGTTTTTGTGTGGGACAGTCTGCAGAGAAGTTTGCGACAGGCATGTAAGGGGAATTGGTAGGGTGTGTAACCATGAAGGGTTTGACAGTAATCGTCGTAAGAGTAAGCTTATGGTTGCTGAGTGGAGGACGACCTCAGTGTGAAGCCTTCATGCTTCGAATGGTGAGCGCTGGAAAAGTGTCTGAATTTAAAATTTTATCGATATATGTTGAATGAAAAGGGAGTGAATGATGCAAGAGTGTAGTTAGGAAAATTGTAAGGAATGGCAACTAAAGGTGGCTGGTGCGTTAAATCGGATCATGGTGGATGTCAGGACTAAGTGTTGAAAGTGCGCTACGGGTCTCTACATGAGGGTATGTTGTACCGTTGTTAATGTATACCGTAAGTGGGACTGACTGGTTGAGAATAAGAGGTTAGATCTAATTACCATGTGTTCGAATGGAAATTAGTGGCGTGTTCAGCGTGTGACAATAGAAATGGTAAATGAGGATGACGTTTAGAAGTTGTTTGTATGGAGATTGGGTAAATAGAGGATAAACTGAAGTTAGGTTGAGATGGTTTTGTCATGTGGAAAGGATGGATGACAGACGGACGTTTAAACGGATGTATGTGGCAGTGTGTTGCGAATCGACCCGATGGAGACCAGAAGAAATGTGGAATGAGTCAGAAGAAGCTGGGAGAAGAGAAATATGAGATTGGCAGATGCGAGAAGAAGAGCAATAACAGGAGTGAATGGTGGCTTTGTGAGGAGATATGGTTGTAGCCACCTGGGCCCCGGATGACCCACTCGCGAGACGCCATAGCAAGGGTCAATCGCGGTCGCGTGAAGTTCTAGGTGGATTTTTCTGACTGCGAGGAGTTCTCAACTAATTGGTATAAAGGGGTAGTAAGGCTGGGTTTCTTTTCTCCTTGCTTCATATTCTTCTACCTATTTTTTGTTCCGGTTATGTTACGCACCTTGCCTCAAGTCTTGGGGGAGATAGATGGATGGTGATGTTGATGAGTGTGTGATGATGAAGAATGATGATCGATGATTTATATTATATATATAATATAGTCTAATAATGATAATTTGTTAGACCTACTACTATATATATATATATAATTATATATATATATTATATATATATATATATATAATATATATATATTATATTATATAATATATATGCAAATTTCATAAAAGTACTTGTACTTGATACCATTCTTTACTTGTACTTGTACTTGACAAAATTCTAAACTAATTTGTACTTGTACTTGTACTTGAACATTTCTAGAGTATTTGATTCTTGTACTTGAAAATGTATTGAAGAAGGTGCAGACCCATAATTATATATTTAGATACTAAATAAATTCAATATCAACTTTCTGGATTGAATACTAATAAGATATATTACAGTTTATAAATATTAAATAATGTATTATTTCAAGTCATATAAAAACTCTTCTTATTTTGTGATAGTATTACTGAATAAATGATAAATATATTTATCATATTCTATTATATCAAAATAAATAACGTCATAATATTCTCTACTTACACGATTTTCCTACTTCTTTAGTCCTAATTCTCTATATCATATTATTATGTCTTAAATATAGTTCCTTTATCTTTCTTCATAGAAAGAAATATTTGTTAACAAAATCATATATTAATATAGTAATAGTATTTTCATACTTTCTTTTTCTCTGCTTGTCACTCACGATTTCAGAGAAAATAGCGTTACTTTTTCTCTTTCTACTCCTTTATGGATCTGTGTTATCTAGTTATCTTGTCTCTCTCTCCTCTTCTTATCTCTATATCTATCTTCTTCTCCTTATTCTTTCTTTCTTTCTTCTTCATATTTGATGAGATGATGTTCTTTATTTGAATATCTGATGTCTCTTTTCTAATCCTCTCTCTATCCTTTCTCTTCTCTCTTTTTTCTCTCTATTTCTTCGTCTTCTATTATTCTCTTTCGTTATGAATATTTTTTCTCTCCTATATCTATCTTATTTCGTACTGATGCTCTTTCTATCCTAAGATATCAATTCATCATCGTATTTCTACTCATATCTTCTATCAAATCATCTCTCTATTACTCTCCGACCTCTACTTTCGTCCGTATCTCCTCTATTTTTTCTCTTTATCTTCTGGTCGCCCTCCGCCGTTCCGGGCCACGTCCCTGCCACCTCTCCGTCGGACCACTATACTATTTCTTCCTTTCCGGCGCCTTTCCCCGCGGTACACCTTCCCACCACCTTTCCACTCCCGCTTTTCCAACCTTACACTTTCCCCTTAACACAGCCGCTCTACCGCCGAAGGCGGCGGTGCCTTTTGCATTTTTTTTTTCCACGGAAGCTCCCCCCGGATAACCGCAAAGATGCAAATAGTCGGGGTTTCTCGGCCTCCCGAGGGGGACGCCACGGGGGGCCCTCTGTCTCCGTCGGCTCGAACACCCCCTACACCGGTATTACGCCACCTACTCTTTTCCGTCCCAACACCCGTCAATTTGGACTTTTTGTGCTCTCGCGACTAAACACACAGACCGTTTCCAAGGTCAACTCCAGAAGCTTGCACTATTCAGGTTAACGATATTCTAACTTTTCAAAGAATTGATTATCTATTAGATAATATTTTTTTTTAAGTTTCTCGATGACATTGCTTTCCGAAATCAAAAATGTTATTATTTTCCTCTAGATGTTTATAGTTTTTACTAGTTCATGCTGAATCTTCGGGGATGATGGCCTATATCTTATATATATAGTATATATTATATATAATTTATTATTAGTGTTATTAACTATTACTATAAAATAATATTATATATTATATATTATTTATATAATATATATATATATATATAACTACGATAGGTAAATGTAGATATGTGAATAAAATTATATATTTATTAGAATATATATAATAGGTATTGTTTATATTATGTATATATATATTATTTATATATATCTCATATATATATATATATATATATTATAATATTATATATATTATATAATATAAATATATATATTATTATATATAATTTTAATATTATATCAAGTAGTATATGTATATTTAATATATAAATAATATATCGATATATATATATAAGTAAATATAAAGTTTATTAGCATAATATATTATGTGTATCAAAACCTACTTTTACGTGCACATCTCATCCGGGGGTAGCACGGGGGAATACAGGACATCACGACTTGTATCTAAGCGCCGGCTATCCAAACACAAGCGCCCACGCTCGCAGTCGAGTTTTAATTTCTGCCCAGGTAGATAAATCAACTGCTACGAGGAGGAGTTGACTACGTCCTCTTCGATAAAGGAGATGCTGATACAAGCACCTATCACTGCCAAAGAGGTGACGTATTATCATATATATATAAGTATATTATTTTTAATATAGTTATATAGTTTATATATATAGGGGTATATTATATAGTATATATATATATTGATTATAATCCTATTTATATGATATTATATATATATATATATATATATATATATTATATATAATACAAAGAATGCTTAAGTTTGTGTTCAAATTATAAAAAAAAACTCTTTAATGGGTTCACTTTCAGACTCGTCCCATCACCTTCAGTGTCTTAAGTGGAGTATGTAAGAATCGATGCAATATTCAGAGACTGTATTTCCGTCCAATATCATGGTCTTTAGGCAGCGTTTGTAGTCCCCTATTTAACCTACAGTACCCTCGAGTTGAAGTGGGATGGCAGGCTGTGCAAAAGCAATCAAATATCAAAGTACTAGCTGAACTCTGTTCAAAGCTAGTTTTCTTACTTTTGTTGTCTTATGTTGGCTTTAGCAAGTGTTGACTAGTTTTTGAGGCTAGTAATTTTTATCCATCTCGTTTGAATTTCGGCAATCTTGTCCTGAGAAGGAAGGAGATTAGGCAATAGGACTATCGTTTTTGCCGTAGGGTAATTCTTTCTTCTGTAACATATGAAGGCCTAGACAGAATAGGGTCAATTATTCGATGTCCTCGGCAACTTACCTCTTTTATCATTTTTATTAATACTAGGGGAAAAAACAAGGTATGCTGCTATTACATGTTTGTTGATATTGTGTGCAATGCGATACGATCAAGGTTTTTAGAGTGGTTTTTTATACTTCCAGCGAGTAATGTGGAATGATATTGGTGACACTTGGTGTTTTAGCTTGGTTCCCAATCACTTCTTAATTCTCGCAGCGTAGAATGTACGTTTTTCTGTTTTGGGGCACTTCCACATTACTGTGCAATTTGGTAATGCCATTAATTAAATGGATACGTTTGGCACAGAGGACAGCGAAGGCACATTTGAATGACATCTGAAAAAAGTTTGTGCGCTTGTCTAGGGAGAATGGCAACGGCGATGGTTTAGTTAGGCTAAGTGTATCATGTTCTTCAAGCAGAATCTAATATTTGTAGAGGCTTTATTTGCAGAACTCTGTGGTCACTAATTGCTGCTATCTTTCAAGCAACACTATTATTGCATCCGTATGTCTCTTCTCTTCGTTACCCTTTCTGGCCCGAGCATCCTCAGCTCCCGCAAAGGGCTGTCTACAGAACGTTAGTCCCGTTAACGTATTAAGGGTGTTGCAGACAAGATGCAACGCAACATCCGATAAGTTTTTTTAATTTAGAGTTGTTTCTTAATTAAATTTGGAGTTATATATTTTTTTCAGCATTACGTTATTATTTTATAATGATTTTTACTGACTTGCTCATCCATTGGGTGTGAATATCCGTATTATTGTTGGTTAGGACTGTGCTGGTTTGAGAACAGTACTCTCTACAGCATGGACAGCCTTCTCTTCTCTTCAATGTATTTAATTAGTCAGTGAACGTATCCAGAAACTCCTGGTTTGTTGTTCCAGTTCCAGCTGTACATGCGGTTGTGGCCATAATGACCTACTGATAATTTTGGTTAAATTCAGCCTTCTATTATGATATGACATAAGAATCCCTTATGCACTTTTCTCTGGAGGGGAGTGAAGATTAGTAGTTCAAGGTAGCGAACAGGGATTCGGCATAAGAATCAGACTCCACAATGTGAATTTTGCCATTGCTTTTAGTTGAATTTGATGAAGTTCGTATGAATATTATGAAGAAATAAGCTTAACAACAGTTATCGAATTATTGTTGGAAGTATTCCTGTTAGTTTTTTAAGGTGTTAGTTGTGACTTTACTTATAGTTAACCTGATTTTAATTAATAAAACACTTTACTTATAACGAAACGAGCTCTCTTTTGTTTAAATATTTTCGACATAGACTAGAGAACGATGGTCCGACGCTTTTTGCTGTCTCACTGTCTGTTGAGCAGCTCCGGCCCCGCTTTTGACCCTCCTTCAATTGCAGTACACAGCTTCTTGTGCACAGAAGGATGTTTCTAAAAAAAATTACAAAACTAAAATCCTTATTCATGAAAATAAAATGTGAAATGGTTGAATTTTAAAATTAAAAAGAAATAAAATTCAAATAGTAAGTATCGGTGCAAGTTATTACGATCAAGTAGTGCGATTTCAAGCTATGTGTTGATTTAAGGTCAAAGCTGAAGGTTTTTTTTAAATTGGATTCAATCTATCCCTTGTACATCAGTCTTCATATTTGATGCGTCAATTTATCGGCAATGGCCTCAAAGTATACTCCTTCTTGCTGCTTGAAAGACCAACGTACTTGATAGAAATGGGGTATAGGTGCTCCAAGTATTTGGCTGCTTTTTTTCCTGGGATACAGGCACTCACATCTAATTTCCAAGATTACACTGCAACGACCTTTCGGTTTTGCAATTCTTTTCCTTATAGCACTTTTATTCATATTCTCTTTTATCCAATAAACCAAAGGCACAAAAGGTTTTGGCTACTCAACAAGTAACGCATAAATAAGTACACTTGCAGGGCTGCGGAGTCGGGTCGGAGTCGAGTCGGAGTCCGAGTTGGAGTCGGAGTCGGAGTCGAGTGTCGAAAATCCAAGTTCGAAGATTCCTTGTTAAGTGGAGTGGAGTCGGAGTCGGAGTCGGAAAATTTTTAGATAATATTCTTATTATTATTTTTATATTATTATTAATTATTTATTATTATATTTTATTTTAATTATTATTATTATTATTATTTTATTTTTATATTTTTTTTATTATTTCTATTATTTATTATTATATTATTATTATTAATTATTCTTATTATATTATTATTATTATTATTATTATTATTATTATTATATTATTATTTATTATTATTATTATTGTGTATTATAAAAAAGGTTTTTGGATTTAAGTCAACTTCAGAATATTTAATTTTTTGTACTAAATTTATTTCTTAAATAATCTTTGAAATATTTACAGGAGAAATAAGAAGATAATTTACATAGATTTCCGAGCGTTCGTCTCTATCGTCACCAAATGTTCCCCTTTTAATTTCTAAGTTTCGCCCGCTCGCGATCAACTGGTCCGTTCCAGCCCAGATTTTCAAGAACAACCCATACGTTCCTAGCCCCAATAAGTACCGGAAGGTCCCTGTCAGATGAACAGGATACATCTCAGTTGATAAGCGAGGGGATAGCCTTCTTGTGTATGGCTCCTAGGAAGTATCATCTAGAGCAGCTCCAAAAAAAGGAAAGAAGAGGGCAAAACCATTTTGGCCTACTCGATGTTTCTGTCAGCGATTTCGTAGCCAGTTACCTCTTCCCCCGCCTAGGGTTCGTAGTTAAAATACAACATTGTATGGATGTAATTGTTAGGGGTATGTTGGAGGTAGATTCGGAATAAAGAGAAAGGCTTGGGAACGTGGATCTCGAGACGGGTGGGAAGGGACAAACAACCTGGTCGGTAAAGAAATATGCCGATACACAGAGATTTGGAGTTGTTTCCGAACACAAATGACAAGATGCCCGCTTTGGGAAGAGTTTTCAGTAAGTATTTTCTCTTGTGGGGGGGCGGGGCGTCATGAATGCGGATAAAGTTTGAGTTCAAACACATGTCCTATTATTGTGTGGGTTCTGGTCGGGGGGTCGTTGGAAAGAGCACGAGGCCAAAATGGTCATGTTATAATGGGCAGCGAAATATTCTACATCAATCCTGCCAAGCAAACGCAGGATTCAGAAAGTAGTGTGAGGGATACTGGAGTTGTTCTTAAATGGAAATGGGAACGGAAGGTGTCATCACATTTTTGCAAAAAGAGTTGGTTTTGCGTGGCGTGCGTTGGTATTGGGTTCCAAATATAGGATTCGTTGGGTGACAAGGCCGATAGTCTGAGATTTTTTGCCAGTAATTCATCATCAGAGTGATTTTGGGAGATTAGGCAAACAATTTGATGTACAGGCATGGGAACCAACTGGCTCTCTTTTCTCCATGCCCTCCAACAAATCCAGAATCGCCTTTACAGCGTTTGCGGCGTTTACGGTTGGTCAGTTTTTCCCGATATTCGGTCTTTCCTCCCTTTTTCCTTTCTCGTGGTCGGACAAGCACAGGAATTAATTAAGTGGAGAGCGGGTCATCATCAAACATTCACAATCCGGCTCCATTTTGAGAGCTGTTTAATCCCATTTCAACATTCAGCACCATCCGCTAGGTAGAATCGTCCTCTGGGAAGTGCTGAGATAGGAAAGATCTTTTTCCGGCGCGGAAGAGCTAGACATTATCTTGCAGACTTATTAGAGAGTTGAATTGATGGGCTTGGTCGCGATAACTGTGATTCGTTTTGGATCACAACTTGTTGACGCGAAGTCATTTGGCTTTTTTGGTCTCCTGGAATAGACCTTATGGCGACGGTCTCTTTTCTGAGCTTGATTTTTTTTTCTTTAACGTCGGCGCGCGGTGCAGTGTTTTTTTTTTTTTTGTTTTTTACACGGTCAGAGGCTTACTGGATTGTTTTGGTTTTTCAGGTAGCGTGAAAATTCGGATATTGTAGTCGCTTACTTTTTGTACTTTTTTATAATTTAAACATTGTTTTTTTTTTAATATTTTGTTTGTTTTTTTTAAACAAAATATTAAGACTTCTCTTTCCTTTATTATTACCTTTTCTTTTTTGAAATTGAATTTAAAATCCGCTTTTTTGGCGGCTTTTTTCATCAGGTTAAATTTTCAGTAATTAGTGGGCAGGGTGATTCAATAAAAAGGGACAGAAAAGACGACAGCTCCCTCTTGCATCCCCAAGTTTGGAAGGACCCTCTAGTTTGGTTAGGGCGTCCCCATTGGAACCATAAATTGTGTTCTTGGCCGGAAATGTTTTCCTCAAGTTTTTGTGTTGGCAATGAACCAGCTTATTTCATGTGCGGTTTGGTTTGAAGGCTAGTACTCTCGGGATCAGGGGTTGTTCGGTGATGCTTTTTAAATTGAGCAGATCTTTGATCAAGAGCCTGCTTTTTGGGTACTATTTTGAGGAGTCCGGTAGTGGTGGGAAAAAATATACATGCAGAAGAATGCACCAGAATAAGTAACTGCCTCTCCGAGTTCGGGCCAGCCAATGGGATTTTTTCGCAGAGGGAGTTTTTGCCCCTAGATGGGGTGGTGTTCCATGGATTAATTCAACAGGCGAGAAGCGCATGGGGGCAGGCTGGTAATTGTTTGGTGTAAGATTTAACCCTTGTTTGTCTTGTAGGCGGTATTTTTTCATTTAGGCTGTGTAGCATCTCTCCTGTTCAATCCCAGACTGCCATCCCGCTATTTAATTTTGGTACAAACATAAACAAAATAATCCAAAAACTTCCTGTTCAACAGGTAAGACGGGCATTTTGAAGAGGCCAGTCACTCTCTAAACAAAACAAAACAATCATGAACTATCAAACCCGTGAGTGGTGGTGAAATAATTTTTCCCCCACCCCGCCCCCCGCAGACTGGCATATTCATCCCAGGTCCCCCTTACAGTATTTCCGGGGATGTTAAAAAACCGTCATTGAAGACCACCCATTTAAAAAAAGGCAACGTCTGGGCTCGAGGGATAACTACGAAACATCACGGACTTGTGTTGAATCCATTTTTTTTACCACCCCGTCCACCGCTCTTTTTTTTTGAAAAAGGGAAAAGGTGGAGGGGATCAGTTTTCCCGACCTGCGATGCCGACAGCGGTTCGGAGATAGGGCCCATTAGATGTGATGCGCTACTTGCAGTGAAATAGTCTGTATCACTGAGGGCGGCTCCGCGCGTGAGCTCTCCGACACAGGTGGAGCTTCGGCACATGAAACCGGTGCGTGAGTGAGAGCGGATGCAGTTGCAGGGGGCTGAAGTGGCTCGGCGCGCACATCTGTAGGGCAATTCGATGTTCATGTAGCGCATCGATATCATCCGTGTATGTCTCGATCGTGGTGTCGAATGCGCGCGAATCCATGTCCGCAGGCAGAAGAGAGGGAGGACGAATCACGCAGTAGCTATTGCACACATCTAGAGGGGAGCCCCCTGCAGATGCTTTGTGAAGATGATAACGGAATTATTTTTCCCTTTTTTTCTTGGGACAATAAATTTCTCATAATGACAGCTATATCTTCGTCTTTCTTCTGTTCATTAAGAAAATAATGTGCTTTGGATTTATAGAATGCGTTTGTTCCTTAATTTCAACCACAACACCCAAATCAGGAGTAGATAATCAAAGAGGATATAATTTGCCCAGAGCCGTTCAAGGATTGACAAAATTGAGAAAAAAAAAAGACATTTGAATGATTCCCGGTTTAAAAACGAGCTTGTACGCAGAAGGAAACCCCCATTTCTCTCATTAAATTGTGACTGGAGGGTCTTCAAACAAATAACCCTACAGAGCTTTTTCTCTCCACAAAGTGTCATCGCTAAGAGAAATGATTCTATGCCTCAGTAAAGAGCTTTTTGGGAGCGAGTAAAAATTGTAGTGAACATTGGGGGAATTCGTGAATATGTGCCCGCTGCGCGTTTCCTGAGGGGGTGCAGCGTACGCCCAGTAAACGAAATGAGGAACGGGAACAGACCTACCTTTGCGGGGATTGCCCGATTGTTTGGGCGCAACCTCTGGGATGTTGATGGCGTGCCAGGGCGACCTTATATTCGCCTGGAGATGGGCAGAGGCTTCCGGTGTAGTGGAAGGGAAAGTAGGGTTACGCGTGTCTTAGGCGGATCAATAAAAAATTCGGAAGCTAACAAATTCAGTTGGAGTTAAAGTCCATTTAATCGGTCGGGGTTTTCGGGGCAATATCTTTAAATCCATCAGGTTCCGAGGCAACATATATGCCTGTATTACATGTGTATAATTTTATTTAAGGGGTGTCTCCCCTCAATTTGGGTTTCGCACCCGCGTCTATGAAGTGTTGTCCCGGAAGGACGCGCCTAGGGCGCGGGAAGCCTCTTTTATTTAATAAGGATGTTCCAGAGGGGTTCAGCGAAAAAAAAGATTCCGAACCTGCTGCT
>JABUQX010038704.1:0-41026 GCA_015478945.1 Trachelipus rathkii
CAGTGTACGATAATAAATGGGATGAGAGTCTGGACTCTGGAAGCTATCAATTGAACTATCTAATGAACTTGAATATCTACTTGAGTTTTCAGACGCTTTTAAAAGCATAAAGTGGAACATTTCAAAGTTGTTTATCTTGCCCATTTCTCTTTTGCTTTACCAAAGCTCTATATTGTGTTCCACTAAGTTGCTAACTTCCATCTATTGTACTGATATAAAGAGTGATGTAAGGTTCAAAAGGATTTTTTATGCCTAAATTACAGCACAGATACAGTTCAAAAACAAAACTCTAACACAATACAAGCTGTAAAAATAATGGCACTTGGCTGCTTTTCGCTGTTGGTTACGGATTCTCGCTTTCGAATGTTGCTATATTTGGAACTTTCCTCATGAAATATCATACATTGCTAAAGCGCAAATTTTCTATTAAACAAAATTAATTTTATTTCTTCAAATTTTATACTGAGATAATTTTGAAAGACCGCACATTTCATAAGAGTAGTATGCTAATTACTTGTTTATGCATTATCAGCCTCACATATATTTAATTAATTTTGAACTGACAGGCTATTTTCACAAGACTTAGATTATAGCGTCAATAAGTCTATTCTTTTTTGAGTGATTGCAAATATGAAGATATAATTAATCCCGTTCATGATTTTGAGAGAGAGGTGCTGCAAGCTGCTCTCAGTTTCCGCCCTCTGACGTACGCCCGTTTTGGATAAGAGTAGAATTACCTTATACAATAAGAGAGAATTTCCTTTTACGTTTTGTTTTTAAAATGTCAAACAGAATCGTTATCATTCTCAATTTTTAAGCACTTGACTTTGAGGATATTAATTTGAGAAATATGAAGCATTTTTTTCTTTGTGGAAACCCAGAGAAAGTCAGATCAATCTCATAGCTATATTAATTAGCACATTAGAATTAATTGGATGGAGGTGAATGGGGGCTGAATCTTCTGCACCACAGTATTGGAGACTCAGTCATATATAAAGATGTAGAGAGATTGTATATTTACATGATTCAAATGAATTCCTCAATTAAGTGAGAAGAAATTCTCTTGTTCATTTCCAAAATGTTTTGTCAAACATAAATTCTTGTATTGATATAAGAATGAAATGTAAGAATAATGAAAAATTACAATTCGTCTTTGTAGTATTAACTTTTTTAAATATACTAGTTTTTTTTGATTTATTTGAACAGAAAAACACGTTTAAGATTAGTGGGAACACATTTATGCACTAGTGAATTCTGACAAATTATTGCAAAGCATATTGTGAAATAAAATGAAATAAACATTGTTAAAAATAATTGAATAATATTAAGGAGTATATGTATATAAAAGTATAGTAACAGTTTTATAGAAAAGCCTATTAAGTAGAGAGGTGGTCTCAATTTTAATATAATAAGAATATTTGTGATTAGATAACTTCTCACAAAGTTTTGGTACATCATATATAAATGGGATATAGCCTTCTCTCAAAAACGCAAAAATATAATTTGAATTTATTTTAATTTAATACACATTTAGAACATTTTGGGGTAAGTTTAAGCTATTATCATACATCGGAAAAAAACGAAATTTACCCATTGCGCTTTCGGAATTTTTTATTTTTCTATGCGCGGTCGATGGAAAGTTTATGTCTGTGAACCAGTTTACAGGAAATGACGTCACTGAACGATGTAATAGGTGATAAAATAGATAGATATGGTATAGATACATAAATAATAAGTATGGTAGCTTCCTGTCTTTATACAATGCCACATCCAAATTTATAAGTATTCATTAGTTGTCTTCTGGAGTAAAAGTCAAAGTGGAAACTTAAAGTGGCATTTATAATAAGGACTGACGTTGGTAGTTCTGAAACCTCTAGCATAGATGTAAACAGTGCACCAAAATTTTGGTGCAATTATAAATTTATATTTTCACTTTTTTTTTTTCTTGATAGTAATGATTAGAGACAAATTAACAGCAGCCAATATAGTATAAGAAGCTTGAGTTTATTAAGAGGCACTACTATATATCTAGACAATTAAATTACGTTAATGAATAAATATGAAATTTCGTCTTGAGTATTAAATATACTTAATTGCTGTCTTCAAGTAATTGAAGTTTTTAAATAAATAATTCTTTATTTCATATTTATCTAATTTTTTTATCACACACTCACATTCAGTAAGGATAAATGTATATGTGATTACATGAGTTTTATCCATACTTTTTATATACAATATTAATATGTAGATTAGTATTTTCTCATTTATAGCTATTATATTGTTTATTTTGTTATATTTTTATATTACAATATGTAGTAAAATTCTTATACTGATAATTATGAGTAATAATATGCAAATTGATAGAAACTGGTTACTGTACGTACCTCGGTGTATCCTACCTATACTTGAACCTAACTGAGACTTGAAGACTAACTAATCAGTTAAACACCTAAAATAATTTTCTTTAATATCATAATCCAGTTTTTGTGATCAAGAAACTATGGAGGCTTCTTGTTTTTTACGCTATCGAACGCTCTGTGATATGGTGACTACTATCCTACATAGTAACTATGAGTATAGAATGTTTCGGAGAGAATTTTTCCTAATATATAAGCTGAGCAACTCTCTATTCGAAACTAAATCTATTATTTGATTATTAATACTTTTTGTTTTTATATTTATTATTTTTTTTTTTTTTAACTATATTAACTTTATAATAGGAATGGAAAAGCCATCCGTGTTATGATGGTTATGTAGCAGCTAACATGACAATTAACTAAAAATGCTTTCGGATACTAAGATGTAATGTGTGGAGCTGAATATTATTAAAACATTCAAAGTGTAAGAAAACAAGTGCCAGAGGGTGCATTAATCACACTATGGGCTTAGAAAATAACTTGATGAAATGTTTATAGAGAATTTGTGCACTAGTCTATATAATACACTCACGCACGTAACACATATTGTCAATGATTATAAATGTAAGGTGAATATGAAAATAATTGAGACTCTTATCAGATCTAATTTAATACAAATTTCCACCTAAACAGCAAAAGTAGAAAAGATCCAGCTTATATAAGCTGACTGTAATATTAATAAACATATGATACACGACCCAGAGCAAAAGAAGATGTAAAGGAAGCTGGAAAGCAAATTTCAGCAAATAAATGTAGATAAGTTTCAATATTTTCATGAGAAATGAACAAAGAGTATAATCTAGATCAAACACTTTCAAACATTGTTCAGTGCCAACATGATAGAATGCAATATATATACTAGGTAAAAAATAGAAAAGACTTTGGATATACAGGATGATACAGAGGTTATAATCTGAAGAATAGAAGGAATAAAATAGGCAATAAAAATACCAAAGATGAAAATATCAGGAATGGTTTATTGGACAGTATAGAACATCGAGGAGAAGAAAAGTACAAAAGACTGAAAAAGCTGGAATAACCCAGTAGGAGAAAAGACGTAACACAGATGTATAAAAAATGATAAAATAACAAAGAATTTGAAAATATTAAAAGCTGAAAATATAGCCTACAACACACTAGAAAAATTTATTCAAAGTATTGAAAATATTAATTGCTGCCGTCAATTATATATTACATTCAGTTTGAATATTGTCACGATTCCGGAAATTAAGATCGAAGAAATGGAATAAAATACAATCTGGAAAAATATTTATATGGAAAAAAACAAAAATAATATAGTAACAGAATGGAACAATAACTTGAAAGAGGTGTTAATATTAATACTTTGAACAAGGAAACCAAATGGTACAGAGTGGTGAGCATATATTCCCAGTTCAGTCTTAGGGGAGATCATACGGGACACATGGATTAAAAAAATTTAATAATTCATTGAATAATATCAGACATTAACACTAATGCAAAGTTCAGATATGTGCCTTGTACAAAAAACTTAAAAGTTCAAAAAAGCTCCAGCCCCAGATGGATTATCAAACCAGAATGAAAAGGTATTTCAACACACTATTGTACACATCAAATTAACAAATTGTATAATATAGAGAGTTATACACCAGTATAAGTAAACACAGAACTTTTGGGAAAATTTCGTTAATGAAGATTATAGAGAAAAAAAAGTAACCTCTCTACGGTGAGAAATGAATAAGTACCATGCCATCTAACTGAACTATTCTATAAAAATATTTGTCTATAATAAAAAATGAGATAGAGGATGCACATCAAATGTGCCATATATAATATAAGGGCCACTAGCTCAGTTTAGGATCACATGAGAGAGCAAAGAAGTGTGAACAATTTGACTATTATCCTGCACTACTGTGTAGTAGAAAATTTATAGAAGAGCACTTGCATTAATATATTTCTCAATGAGCATTTTCAAGAAGCTTTGACTCATGTACTCAGGACATACTAATAAGGGACTTAAAAGAAGTTAAAATTCCATCATCGCAAATATAAATTTACAATATCCAGCTGTATTATAACACGATACACACACGAATACAACGAGGGAATAGGATATATTAGGATTAATATAAATGATAAAGAAGTCATTAAGATAGTGATAAAATATGTGATGATACAGATGACTTACCTTTTTTAACTCATTCTATTACAAGTTATGAAGAAAAAGAAAAAGAAAAGGGATTCCAATTATATGAAGCTTGAACTACAAATTGTATTCAAAACCCAGAACTCTTTCTTTTTCGCATCATGATTGCCTGATAATGGCAAAGAAATGAGAATGAGTGCAGTCTAGAGTAAGTATATAGGACGCTACTGGAAATAAGTAAAATAACATTTGTGGATGATTTAAAACTCAAAGAGAATAAGTAAATGTAATTAAATTCTTCAATATGAACAGTAAACCAAATGAGAATATGAAAGGAATCACAGTGGTAGAAAGGATAAAATAACTAGGCCATAGAAGTGGCAGAATATTTGTTGATAGAAAATATGTTTCAAGTACACAAGCGTATCGAGCGTGATAATTGAGAGTGTCTCACACTTGGCCAGTCAAATAAAAGTTATATATTTAGAAAATTCAAGTATGTACTTGAAATGCTTATAATTAATTAAACGTACTGGAAAAATGTGGCACTACTAGAGAATATATATACAGATCGGTAAAATTATGCTCTCTACAAAAATGATTGGAATAAATTGTAAAAACACATAGGAAAATACAGTCTTATCTAGAGATTTGTAGGAAGGCAGCAAATTCACTAACATCCTAAGACTTGTAGAAGCACAGTAAAGTGGGAGCCAATTCAACAATGCAAGCAAGGTATATATTATCAGCAGTAATGAATATTGAAATCAATATAGATGGGAGGAAGAAAATTTAAAACATATTATACTTACCGATAAATGACGGAAGGAACAAGATAAAAGTGGTGTGAAAACAAAGTAGTGATTATGTAGCAACACTAGAGCAACTATATAAAAGGAAATTACAGAATGAGTAAAAGAATATGAAGAATAGAAAGGAAATAGAAGGAAAAAAAAGATTCTACACCTATAAAAGTCGGAAAAGGGAAATTAAAGAAAGTTGAATTATGATAACATTCCTACCACTGATATGGTATAATGAAACTAAACTTTAAACTTAAAATGGATAAAAACAGATTCCCCAATGGTGAAACCTGCTGTGATATATGTGGAGTTTAAGAAGACCTGATACATTTCATATGCACCTGCCAAGAAAATGAATATCTTATAAGAAAATCAATTAGACATCAAAGACCACACGCAGAAACCTTAAATGAGGTTTTTGGAAGATGGCTGTTTGAATCTCAAAAAATAGAAGCAAAATTTATCATAGGGAAAAAATGTCGGGAAGAAAGGAAAAACGTCTAATACAAAATATGGATGATGATGATAGTGATAACAATGATAACAATGGAAATGATGATGATAGTGTTGGAAATATTGATAATACTAATAATGATAATGATGTAGATAATAATTAACACAAATTGTAGTTCATAATTATTTTCACACAAATACTCATTATATTTAAGTATATTTACTCATTTCTATTTATAATCTCATCATAGTTTTTAGTCAACTTTTTTATCTAATTTGAAACACTTTTTACTTTTGATTGAAAATTTGTGGCAACAAGATCGTCAGTAAGCGTAGTTACCAAAGTGACTTCCAACTTAAAAGGAAAAAAATTACGATTTTGGATTTCCAAAATATTTAAAATTTTTAACATTTAAAATATTTATTTCATTTGTAATTTGGTTTCGATGAATGAGAAATTTTTAAAATCATTTCTTTTGGAAAATTAATAATTAACTACAAAATTAAAATTATAAAGAAGAAATTTAAAATAATACATTGTAGAAGGTGAAGTTGCGTTTTCCAAGACAATTTTTGATTTCATATATTAATGAATAGTTGTTACATTATATTTTACTACACTGTTGTTGTTCATGTGGAATTTTACTCCACTCTACTACTTGGCGAAACATTAAGAATTATATACTCTATATTGCTATTAATCATTATTATTTATTCTGCTATTATCCTAAAATTGGTAATTTAACTCTACTATTACTGTTACAATTACAATTAGTGGTATCACATCTACTATGATTGTTACTCCAGAAACTAGTAATCAGCTGTTGATGATAAACTTGTATAATTCCAAAGAAAATAATTGTAATATATCCTAGAAGACCTGGACTAAAAGAGACTGAGTACCTATCTAGTCCTATAATCAAAAGGTAGACACAAGTTAGGTAGGTATGTCCTAGTCCCATCATACAGCCTAAGATTCTTGTCAAGAATTGCATGAGGGTAAACACTGGGAATAATTTTTTGATTTTAAGGATCATTAAAAAGACTAATTATTGTACTTATGGTAGGTTAGTTGAAGAGAAACTCTCCTCTCTCTCTCCTCTCTCATTTTTATGAAACATGCACAATATATTAAATGTGTTAATTTGGTTAATTATACTCATAAAAAATTGTTTCAATCTTAGACTTTTTATATAATTATTAAATGCTCTTATCATTACATAAATTTCATATATAAAAATAATATATATAGTAATATATTATATAAGCATACTAAATATATATATAAATTTATATTTGTAGTGATGGCTAGCGTATTAGTGTGTGATAAATGATAGATCTAATATAGTAATATATAAAATTATTATATATATTCTCTCATCGGTAAGAGTATTTATAGTGTAGGTAAGAATATATATTATTATTGAATAACGTTATTATGGTAATCATCTAATGTTAATCATATTCATATAATATATAAGTAATATAAATAACATTATATATTATGTATATAGAGAATATTTTAATATATAATTATATGGTATATTATATATATAAACTAATACTATAAATTAATTATTAATTAATTATTAGTACTATGCGCACTATAATCTGAGGTGAGAGTACGTCATAACTCGAAACCGTATTGAATTTCCTTCCATTCATAAAAATCGGTTCGTCATTCTCTTTTGCGTTCATATTCTTCACAACACTCTATCCTCCAGGGCAACATATTACTAAACCACCTATTTATTCCACATATTATATTTTCACATGATTAAAGTATCACACCGCCATCTTTTCCTAAGATAACTCACTTACAGTACATCCCTACTTGTAGTCGAGTGAGTGCGTGGGGAAAAGAAATTTAACCAAAAGATGTCTGCGTGTCGTAGAATGTCTGACAAAGGGGTATGGGTAGTTGCCACTACACTATCTCTTGCTAGGTAATGGACTGATGCAATGGCACTCGCACACGAGATGGTACGTGATCGCCTAAAAACAACCTTCTAAACTTTCGGACTGAAATTGTATGAATTCGAGTATGGTAATGGAATGATATGAAGGAATAGAATGTAAGAGGAAGAGGTTATGGATGTATATATAGAAAGGGGTAAATGATTGGTGCTCGCTGATGACTGTGAGTACTAGAAGTATAAAGGTGAAATTTAAGTGGTGTGATTTTAAATGATTGTGTTATCTCATTACTAGGTAATGATGAAAGAGAGAGAAAGAGTTTCGCAATTTTGATGAGGACTTGTGGTACAAAGCTATGGTAGACTTTGTGTTGGGAGACCATAAGAATTCTTAAATGGTGTAAATTTTAAGATTTGGAGAGAAGGTCAAGAGTTCGATGTTGTATGACGTATAATACATCTCGAGGGAAAATCGTTGAGAAGTACGATTTTTGGGATAATTTGAGAGAGTTTTCTAGATGTGGTGTAAGTAGGGAGTTTGCAGATTGTGAATTACGTAGATTAGGGGGACCTGAATATTGGTAGTGTGATCAAAACAGGGATGGTATAACAGTGTTGGGGTGGGGGGAGAAAATGAGCAATGGTAGGAAGGTGTTGATAGGTACATGTGAATGAGAGAGAGTATGCTGTGTTAAAGTTATACTTTTTAAAACTCACAAAGAGTATCCAGAGAGTATACTTAGAGGTAGGGTGAACGGTTAGGAGATATCGAAAAGTTGAAGTATGATTGATTTTGTGTTTATGAGAAAGGAGATGTTGGAAGTTAAAGTGTGGTTGTGAATGTTAAATCATGAGGGGTATAGAATGGGATTTCGATCCATTTATGTTGTTTCATACTGTAAAATTAAGATAGTGGGAGAATGGAAGGAAGGTGATACGAAAAGGAAGTAGGTAAAATTAAGAGTGAGAAGTTAAGTGAGCAAGACACTACAGGGATTGTATGTAAGTAACGACTCATAGCTCTAAAAATACGTTGTGAATGTGAAAACAAGTTGACTACGGAAAATCTGGGGGCAAGATGAGAAGAACTTGTTATAGTAAGCAAAGGAAAGTGTGTAGATGTCCTTAGAAGAGAGTAACGTAAGAATGTTAACAGTGAAATGGTGGGAATGAAGTAGTGATGAATTAGTCGTTAACAGTGAGAGAAAGAGTGGTATATGTACTAGAATCAAATGAGTGAAGTTTCAAAAGAAAGATGCTTGGGAATTATATAAGGAGGAAAAAGAAATACTAAAAGGTGTATACGTAGGATGAAAACAAGAGGTAAATGAACAGTTTGGAAGGAGGATGAATGAGGACACTACAAGGAAATAGGAACTCTCTGGAGGCCGCGAAAAGGTTTAAGAATGAAATAAGGGGATCTGCTTAGAGAGTGAATGATAGGGAGGTGCTTTTAATTGATGATAAATGTGTGAAGGGGCGTGTGGAATAGAAACATTGAAATCTGCAACAATAAAAGTAAGTAGAGATTTGAGTTTTTTAGTGAATGTCTGGTAATGGTGTCAGAAGGAATTAGTATCATTTGAGGGGATGAGGTATATAGTAGTGTGAATGAAATGGGTGTTTAAAAGAGTATATGGGTTATCGTTGAGAAAGGTTGAATATGGTAATGGAAGGAAAGTTAGAGTATTGGGATACTTAGTGAAATGAGTCGACGTTTTACTCTTTAACGTTGATTTGATTGATTGCGAACGATATGTAATAAAGCGTTTAAGGAGGGTATAGTTTAAGGGATTGGCGAGGGAGCGTATAAGTACTCGTTTTGATTCACAGGTAAGGAGAAGAGAGGGGAATGTGTGAACTTATAGGGGAATTAAGTTTATTTGAGTGTTGTAGGAAAGGTAGACAGTGGATAATTCTTGGTTGAAAGTAGAGTGACTCGCAGCATGATTTGAACAGAACAAGTGACATTTAGTAATGTGGTAGAGGAATTACGGATCAAATCTGATCTATTACAATTGAAACAAATGAAGTGAAAATGAGAGGAGAAGAAAATATAATTATATTTAGGTTTTATGGATGTGCAACAGGCGTTTGATAGGGTTCTATATATATATATTATGGCAGGTATTAGTGATGATAATGGTGTTGGTGGTAGGCTTCTGAATGTGAATTTCTAGAAGCATATTACGATAGTAAGAACGTGGTGTAAGAATCAGAGTGTGTCAATGGTGATTGTTTAGGATTAATAGTGATGTGAGGCAGGGTTGGTTATGTCTCCTTGGTTATTCATATGTATCTATGAGGGATGGGGTATTTGAAAGAATATCGAGAGGAGAAGGTAGAGAGAATGGCAGAATTGGTGGTTCCAAGAACTGAATGATGCTAATGGAAGAGGAGTGGAGGGTTGCATATCTATTGTATGCGGAGTGATTTGGTTCTGTTGGCTGAAGTCTGAAGTAGAGTTTGAGAGAGATGGTGGAAGAGATTGGAAGGGTTGTATAAACAACTGATTATTTAGGAGGGTTTGAACAGTAAACGTAGATAAGAGTAAGGTTATGGAGTTAGGAAAGTCCTCGGTTGTGAAGTATGTTAAGATGATTGAGCAGCTGAGCAAGTGTCTGAGTTTATAATATTGAGGGTATGTGTGGATGAGAAGGGAACGGATGATCCGAGTGTAGAGGAAAGGTTGTGAATGGGCAGAAGGTGGCTGTGCAATAACATCGTCTGATGAAGAGGGTAAAAAGGATACGGGTCAAGTCTATGAGTATGCGCTATAAGTCTCTTACATGGGGTAGTGTGTTGTGTACTATGTTTATTTGGTATGGTAGGACTATTGGTTGAGAGTCACACACAGATATAAATATGATCTTAAAGTCTCAAATGCGTACAGATGGACAAGTCTTAGGGCATGCAAGGTGTGAAACACAATAATTAATAGTGCAGGAATAGAACGTAGTAGAGAGAGTAGTGTGTAGAAGAAAGGGTAGAGAATAATAAGCAGTATGATCGAGATGGTCTTGGACATGTGTGAGGAGCGAAAAAAAGTCGTTTGGTTATAAGCGCTGTATAGAGAAGAAGGTGTGTATAGAATCGATATCGAGAGGCTGGGGAGACCGATAGATGAAAGTGAGTTGATCGTGATACGATGTCTTAGAGGAGAGAAATGTGAGTATAGGCACAGCTAGAATAAAGTTGCACTCAGAAGGTAGACGAATGGGGTTTTGCTATAAGGAGGCAAGTGGTTGTGGCCTAGCCTGGCGGGGGATGAACCTTAATATTGAGATTTTACCATAGTGAGGGTCGTACTGAGCGGTCCTATGATGCTGCTAGCGGTGATTTCGTCTGTGAGAGTTCACTAATGTTAATGGTATCATGAGGCGATAAGGCTGGGCTCTTTTCGAGAACGTTTGCATGATTCTCATACTGCTTTTCGTTGTCCGGATGCTCTCGCACTAAGCACTTATCGAGTTTGGGCAAAGAGGAAGGTTGAAGAAAGAAAGAATGATAGCATACTATATATTATACATATATATATATAATATATATATATACTGAAATATGATGAAGCTCAATTATATATATTATATATTAATTATATATATCGAGTGAGTCACAATAAATTATGTATATGTAATATACGTAGGATAAAGTATAGTAATAAGAGTAATAAATTGATTATATATGTAATACATACTATACGATATACCGTATATATATAATTACATATAATACTTTTATATATATTATATGAAAGGAAAGTATATAGTAAAATATATATCTTCTAGTATGTCTAATATCATTTATAATGAATATATATAAATGTGTATTGTTAGTAGTGATATATATATATCTATATTAATTATACTACTCGGATTAGCAGTAGCATAGAATGTATATATAATGCTATATATATATAAATATAAAATTATATTTTATATATATATATATACAAGTATTTGAGTAGTATTTACTAATGATTATATCATTCGTACTGTACTTTAGATAGAGGAGGGTTCGTATAAGAGAAAACGAAAGTAAATAAAAGTATACTATAAATAAGGATGTGGGTGTCCCCCATTGTAGAGGATAAGAGTGAGTAGAAGAGTAAAGGAAAGAATACATGTAAGAAATGGAAAGACAGATAAAGCTACCCTAGGAGTAATAGCAGTGAGAAATTGTAATTACGTAGCTGTCATCATAGTATTAAAGTAAAAGTTATAAATGACTATTATTATAATATATTATACTAATTAGAGTATATAGTAGTAAGGAATATATAAAGTATATTACAAGATACAATTATTATATACAATATGAGAGTATTTTATACTGACCTAACTAATTATGGTAAGATGATATGTATTACTTATACTTTTAAAGTAATAATACTATCGAGCTATTTTATGATATTTATGTGGTATCTATAGACTATATGGGGGTAATATTAAGATATATTATAGGTATCTATGAAGGTAACACATTATGTACGTATAATGTTTACTAATAATACTTTATTAGGATTATATATATATAGATATTATTATTATAAGTTAAATTAGTAGTAGTCGGTAGCAGTGATCATACGTATAGTACTTGCTATTATATTGTGTGGTCATATATAATAATAAGTATATATTATAAGGATATAAATATATATATTCGACTATATATATTTATAAGGTATATATATATATAAGTATATATATAGTATATGCTTCTGCTAAGTATACTTAGGCGAATAGGTAATGTTGGATTATAACAATTAAGGATATAGAGTTAAGTTGTATCACAGAATGCTATACTGGAGATTAGTTATGAGGGGTCACAGTGTTAGTAGATGCAGATCAGTATATGGCAGTAAGTTGAGAGTGCTGTGTCTAGGTTATCTTTAAACAAAGTTTTGATATTATTTTTGTAATTTTAATTTTAAAAAGTAATTTTATGATTGTAAAATATTATGCCTTTTAACAAAAGCTTTCCTAATTTATAGGTTTGGCCATATATCTTCATATTGTATTTAAATAAGGCAACAACTTGCATAGCATCACAATCACTGTTCCTGTATATAAACTCTTTTTGTCTGGAGAAAATTGCACAGATTCAGTAACTAGTAATCCTGATAAGTTCTTAACATTAAATAATTTTGGTAGCCATTTTGGAATCAATAGATTTAACATGACAGATGCGACAACAGCTGTTGAAGATGAAAATAATGAAAGCCAAAGAGATAATACTTTTTATGAGGATCAGGATAATTAATTCCTGAAGTGCCTGGGAATCGGCACTTATTGAGCTGTAAGTAAAATGGCTACACCAGAACATGATTCGATATTTAGTTTTGATTAATTGTACTTATTATTATTAGGTGAGAGATTGATAGATAATAATTAATATGATTCTATCCAACTATATATATTGTAAATTGTTGAGTCAATACTGATTATGTCTAAAGTGACAAGATACCGGTCTGGCGGAAATAGAGCTATGTAAATTAACTTGATTATTATTATTATTGTAAGAGTTGTGATGCCTTGTTTAGATTTTTGTCTTGTATTATATAATATGAGAATAAAAATTCTAAAGAAATAAAGCTTTTGAAAGCATTGCTTCAAATATAGTTATTTTTCAAACCTGAGTTTGTAAATTTATTCTAGTCATCAGAGTTTGTAAATTGATTCTAGTAATGAAGTCATTTGAAATGTTATGTGAACTTTGCATAGATTTTATACAGTAAAACAACTGTCTTTTGCATTTGCAATGGTAAGAAATTGCTAAAATAAATTGGAAAAGGGAACAAGAAATTTATCCCTTATTTATGAACTGTGATGTATAGTACATTTAGCAACCATTCTTATGATTCTTAATATTGCTATATGCTAGAAAGAGCAGGGCTGTGGTGTTAGAGTGGGAGCAATTCTGGTGGACATGAAGTCAGTCTATAAAAGTTTTACAGATTCCAATTTTTACTCCATTCAATGTAGATCTTAATATTACAGCTTTCAGTTAGAGAAGATTTAGTGGAAATTATGCTGTTTCTAAGGACAAATCATTTATCAGCTTTAGATTTTCTACCTTAATTTCAACACAGATTTTACAATTTTTATAAATATTTCTCAAAATCTTTTGTATTTCATTTATTCTTTTCATTGTTACATAATGAGGTATATCATCATGCGGTATATATTCTGATACTGTTTGTAGATCTACAATTTCTGATAATAAAATTAATAGATTAAAATTTTGTAAAATGTCTTTGATCAAAGAAGGAACAGGTTCTAAATTCTTTATTTGAAAATTATTTTTCATTTCCAAAATTTTAGTGTTTCATTGTATACCTATACCGTATATATATTTTATTTTCATATGTATCACAACAAAATAAAAAAATTTAAGATAGTACTGTATGTTAATGTATGCTTATTGATTTAGTATGGAGAAGTGTACCAAAGTGGATTTTAATTTTTTTTTTTTTTTTTTTTTTTTTTTTTTTTTTTTATATCCTCGAAATGCTTAGCATTTTATATTTGATTAAAAAGTCACAATAGTGGAGGCAACATTGAATCATCCATCATGAAAAATACATTTTAAAGTTTAGTCAACTCTTTTTATTAGCATGAGTCACATGCAAGATTATTCCCATTTATATTTAACAACTGATGTTGGAGTCGAGTCAGATATATGAAAATAGGAGTAATCTAAGTCACAGTCAGGGTCTGTTTTATATGTGCTCTCGCTATGCTATTACAGTTCAGAGGAAAACTATAATTAAAACTCATAATTTTGAGAGTGATTTTAGTAATAAGAATTAAAGGATGGCTTCATTTTTCTTCCTTTATTTGTAAAAAAATATCGGTAATACAGAAAAGCGTGCTTTATTATTTAGTCAGTTGTGATTAGGTAATCAGTCGAGTTCCCGAATCGTACGTTTTTTTCTTCAGATTTGAAGATGCGACATATATCCCAAGCCTGCTCTGTGTATCACTATGTTAATAAATTATAATGCCAGGGTATAAAAAGTTGAGAATCAATATGACCTTATAAACATTTTAACTCATATATATATTAATAATATGGTATGTATGACAAACAAAGCAGACAAAATCCTGATTTTTATTAGCTATTTCAGATTTGTAGATACATATATACTAATATATCATAATTACTTATATATATGATTAAATATATATATTTAGAATGATATATATTACTATATATTATATGTTAAAACAATCTAATTGATGAAATCCTTGAATCCCATTTATCAGAGGTTTGTGATACTCGGTTCGAATTGGAAATTTTATGTAGTTGTCATGACACAAAAAGGTTTCTAAAAATATAAATAATAAAAACTATAAATATAATAAAATTACTAATGCCAGGGTTAAAAAGTTGGTCAATGACCTTATAAACATTTTAAAAATTTAATGCAGACTGTCATTTTTTTTGAATTTTTATTTATTTTTGTCTTATTAGCTTTTGTTTGAAAACTCATTGATGTTACTTTTTTTTTTAAATTAATAACACATTCACACCAACTATATTAATACCTATAAATATAACTATTACTCTAATTACTGATGTTTGGATTATATAAGTAGCTGAGATTGGGGGTGGTTGGCTTTGATATTACTTAATTGTAGGACTGCTTCTTTATTATAAGTTGCTTGAAGATTGGTCACTCTATCATATAGCTGAAAAATTCCCTTTTTGAATTTCTTCTTTTGAATCCTCAGCTTTTGTAGAGTTTTTCTTGATGTTGTAAATTTTTTCTTCTGGCTTCTTTATTCATATATTAGATTGAAGAATTCAATTGCTAGTAAATTCCACCTTCTTTGTTTCTTCTTTGTGAAATTAATAAGCTCTTGAAATAGATGGTACTAAGTGTTTCTTCATATGTCTTCCTAGTGTTGATTGAAGTTTAACAAATTCGTGTACTTGGCTTTTAGTTTGAGTTTTCTTGCAATAGTTGGTATTTGCTTGCAGTACTCCTCCTAAATCTATTATTTTTTTCTATATTTCTGGCTTCTCTTTAAGCTTTTTATTCTATTTGCAAGTCCCTATTTTGCCCCACCTTCTAATCTGATTTACTCAGCAAATTTTCTTCTGTGTTGCAATCAATTTTTGCTTTTCTTACTTGTCTTATGTGAAGTGTTCGGAGTTGAACTATGTTGATGTTCCATAGTTGAATAGTAATGAATTTTTCTTTTAATTTTCCTTTTTTATTTTTTATTATTATTATTATTTTTTTTTTCTATATTTTATATGCAAAATATAACATACTTCCCTTTTGCTAGAAATATTAAGCTTTTCTGTTATTCTAGTTTCCCTGAGTTTTCACCATTCGTCTGTCTTCCTTGCTATAATCCGGCACTTTCTCTCAGCAAGATTAATTTTGTTATTGGTCTTTTGTCAAATTGTTTTGTACTTTAAAGTATTCTTGTCTTTTTTAATTTTCACATTTACTATTCTCACTCTGTTTGAGTCTCAATCTTTGGTAAACTTTTTACTATTTTTTCCTAAATTCCACCATATTTTTGGTTTGAAGTCATCTATTAAAAGGAATAAATCTCCTTCTTTGTGTGATTCTTTTCTGCTAACCATTTTTCTTCTTTTTTGCAATAAAGGGACATATTCTTGATCCATCTTTTCCAAAACAAATCAGCAAAATACTGAACTTGTTTATATAAGTAGCAATCTTTGTCCTGAAATAGATCCTGAGGAATAAGTTATATTGCCTTTAATGAGTTCACTAAAAAGACTTGATGTCAATTCGACGAATATTCACCACGTCAATTTGAAAATTCTGTTATTTGTCTAGAATTTATAATGAATTCTATTTCACAGAACAAAGTGTTCAAGTTATCATCTGGTAACCTTATTGGCTGTTCTAAAACAGGAATTCCTAATATATTTCTAACAGTAATTTGGTGTTCTCAAAATGACTCCTTTATGAGATCTATGAGGGGGTTGAAATTCCCTGTATTTCTTTTTTGCTGTCAAAAAGACTTATTTACTTGCCTTACTATTCAATTTAACTGTCCTTTTTATTCTTTGTTAGCTTTCACAAAGTTCAAGTCCATTATCTGATCGCATAATTTCACTTAGTTTACATAAATACACATAATCTTCTTAGAGGCATTGATAAAGAGCATCAGTATCTAATGAATATAAATATACCTCTTATTGCTCAGTTACTTAAACATGAAAATATTAATGCCATATCTTTTTTCTCTTACTTCCCCCCTTCACTACAAGAAAAGGGCCAAAGGCATCTATACAAATACTTGTAAATGGTGGTACATCACATTTTAATCTATCTTTGGGCCAATCTCCCCATCAACTGTTGAGTGGGTCTTGTATGGAGCTTCCTACATATTATGAATCTTTTTAAAATCTTCTTAATACTTCTAATTGCTCCAATGATATATTTATTTTCTGATTAAAGCATTTTAAAACTGTTTGTGCTTTCCTAATGTCCATTAATTCTGATGGTATGTCTCATTATTAGCATTGAACATGACTATTTGGCAGAGATAATTGGATGTTTAATCATATGATACTCATCTCAGATTTTTGTTTCCTCCACTACTCTTAATATTTCATTATCATCTATATAAATGGTAGGAATTTTTGCCAAAATGTGCCTTTTTGGCAAGGCTTTCTTTCTTTTTCTATTTGTATTGTATATCATGGAAATTCTTATTTTGTACATTTTCGTAATAGCCTTTTTCCTCCTGCATCTTTTAATTCTGGATTGTCATTGATTTATTCCAGGTTTTTCTTATGCATATTTTCTTTAACTCTTAAAATTCATGCTACCTTTGTTTTTTAATTTCAATCCAATTCTGACACAGAATTTATGAGCTTGTTTGTTGAACTTTCTTGTAGTTGCAAGCCATTACAGGTTTATTTTTATAATTTCATCATTTTCATCATATAATTTATGTTCTTTATTTTGCTCAGGCCAATGAGTTTTGTCTTTGTACAAAAATTCTGGACCAGTGCTCCATAGTTTATTGTTCAAAAACTCTTACAGATATCCCTTTACTTGCTATATCTGCAATATTTAGCTTGCCTGGTACATAATTGCATTGGCTTTTATTTGTCTGGTGATCTAATATAATTAACTCTATTATGTACAACAATCTTTTGAATCTTTTTGATTACATTTTTAATATATTGTAATACAATTTCACTATCTCTCCAAAAATACTCTTTCACTTATGTTCATATCTAATTCATCTTTAAAAATTTGCTGTATGTTGACAGCTAATTTGGCTGCACTCAATTCTTATTCTTTTTGTATAAGTTAACATCAAATTTTTATTGAATGGTATCAATCTGGTTTAAAATAATACCAATGAACAATATTTTTTCATCATTAAATCCAATGAACCTTAATATATGCTAACTGCAGCATATGCTATCTGTGAAACCATCTGAAAAATAATGTAGTTTTACAATTTTATACTTTAGACAATTTGGATTGTATGGTCTAGGAACTTGAAAAATCATTTAGCCTATTAACTCATTTAAGGCCATATTTATGTAATTTTTCTTTATATTTTATGGAATTTCATCATCCCAGTTAACCTTTCTATCGTTTAAATTTTGAAATATTCTTTTTATTAGCTACTAGTAGCACTTGGAACCTAATAAATCCTAGTGGATTCATAATAAGTGGAGAAAATGCCACTCAGTATACTTCTTTTTGTTAATTCTTTATTTTGTATATTCTACCCTACTTCATTAAATCTATTTCTGGGTCCAACTTAAGCCTAATACTTTTTGTGAAGGCATTTTATCTAAGGATAAGTTTTTTCTTTAAAATCTTTGCTTTTAAATCTTGTTTTATCAATATTTCTAAAAATTTCTTTGAATTACTAGTTACTTGATCTTCTAAAACATAATTTTTAAAATTCTTTAACTTCTTTATAAACTGCTATACCTTCATTTTCAGATTTCACAGACTTTTAACAATCATCAACATAGAAATTTCTAAGTATGGTATCTTTGGCTAAATTACGGAATTTTTCTGCTTCAATTACATTTGTAGTTTGCTTCAAGACCTAATTTGCAATTGAAGGTGAGCTTACACTTCCAAATTATGAACTTTAACCCTGTATTCTTCTGGAGTTTTTATCTAAATTTACTATTTTTGGGAACTAGAAGCGCTGATAATCTTTATCCTTGTCAAGTACCTGTATTTGATAAAACATCTTCTTCTCTAATATCCTGCTATGAAAGCATTTCTCTTTTTCTGAACCTTAAAATAGGATGCCTTGAGATTGGAAACTATAAGTCTGGCCCCTGTGAGTAAGTAATTATTTAAAGAAATACCTTGTATGGTAAAGCTGCATTAAATACTACTCTCAATTTTTCTTTTGTGGATGGATTACAATATGGTGTGTTAAATAGAATCTGTCATTGTTTAAATAATTCATGTTGCTTCAAACTGGGTTTCTGCAAAATTAAGTTTTTAACATTTCATCTATGTTATCACAATATTGTACAAAATATTCTTGGGTCTTTTAAAAATTTTACTTTTTAATGAATACAGTCTGGCTAATTTTGATTTTTATTATTAGGCAAACATGCTGATTTTCTTTTTTTAAATGGTAAACAACTTGAAATTTACTGTAATTGTTCTTTGTAATGTATTTTCACCTTATTCTTCCACTTCAAATCTTTTACACTTTCACAGACTTGCTCAGGATTCTTTTCAGAAACTCTCTGAAAGCAATATTGTTTTCAAAGCAATTATCCATCTTCTTGTTGTATTTGGGTTTTATGACATCTTAAACTCATTGAATGCTGGGATACGATCTGGTGCCGAACCTTGTAAAGCCCATCCAAATGAATATTTAACTTCCAAAGGGATAGTTATAATGACTTTCTACTACTTCTATATGGGTTTTAACAATTTACTCTGGTTCATTCCTATTAATAATCCAATTTTTGATTCTATGAAGTTTGAAGGCACATGAATCAAGTATCTAATCCATTTATATCTTTGATAGATGGACTTTCTTCCATTTTAAAGGGCATTTTTCTTTACAATATATATTATTTATGGTTTCAGATTTCCTCATCTCAATATCATAAATTTCTAGATTATTTAAAATATATGTTTTTATCTTATGTTGCCCATACATGGTAGTAATATCTATATCTTTCCTGAGGTTTCATATTGACATACCTAGTCTGGCAGCTAAACTTTAAGTCATAAAACATGCTGAGAATATGTATCTAACCCCAATATATGTCTTAATACTTTTTCTCGTACCTGTTAAGCTGTACTGTTTACTGGTCGCTTTGCGGCGCAGGAATAATATAAAATTTTTATGTACTTATCTTGTTGAAAGGTTTTTGGCTTCATTACTTCCGATTCTTTTGACTCTACCTTTTTATCTTTTTCTAAATTCACAGTGAGTGCTGCTGGTGAGATATTTGAACCATCCTTCTTTGGCACTATCTTTTTCTCTGATGCGCCAGAAATGAATCTTTCAACAATTCCATTTTTTCACATTTTTCTGGTCTTTTACATTTTACTAAAATGATCTTTGATCTGAGACACTTAAAGCATAATTTAATGTTTTTAATGAACTTTGTTATTTCATCTTGGCTTTGTTTTTCTAGAATTTTGCATTTCAGTATACTATGATTGTCTTTTTACAAAAATGCAAAACTGCGATTCTATATTATTTTACTATACTACTACTATATTACATTATTCTATTTTTATTGTCATTTATTATTCCCCACTTTATTTTATTATTATTAACATTTTATTGTCTATTTCTATGGTCATTATTATTTTCTTTGTATAAACGCTTTACCCTTTTCACTTTGTAATTTGGTTTGTTTGGGTTTTGTACCAATGCCAAGTTCTCCGACAGAGGTGTATTCATGATCCTTGCTTCTTTTTCAACAAACTTTGTAAATGTATAAAATTACCTTTTTATTTTCCTTTCATACATACTATCAACTTTATATCTCCACTTTTCACGCTGCTTTGTAGGGAAGTTTTTTTAACTATTCTATAAATAGCTATTTTTAAGAATTAATTCATTCAATGGAGTAACATATTTTCGCATTGCATATTATAGAGTCCTAAAAACAAAGAAAAAATCTGCCATAAGCTTCACTATCTTCATTTTTAATTTCATTCCAGTCTTCTAGCTTTTTCAAATATGTATTTGCAATAACTTGTTGATTTTCCATATTGGTTTTGCTGAGTTTTTTCTACTGCTTTTTTATAACTTATTTTTTCATCTAATGCATACACTCTTACTAATGTTTTCTGCTTTACTCTGTATTTACTTAATTAATAGGAAAGCTGTTCATTTTTCATTCTCACATTTTCCTTCTATATTATGAAAATCAAACTAAGCATAAAATCTTTAAATTTGTTGGATCTTTCCATTAAATTTCAGGCTCACTGTTGGAAGAGGATTATCACTAGGCCCACTCACTTCTAATTTTGCTTTTAAAATTTCTACTAATTTAGAAACTCCTGTTAATTAGTTTGTGCTAATTTCAACATTTTTATCCTAGCTTTTACAAAGGTACTCGCTAATACTGAAAATTGACTTTCTAATTTTTGTTCAATTTTTTATAAACTCTGCTCTAAATATTTTTATTGACTACTATGTTGGTACAAATCTAAACTTTCTTGTTCCCTTTTCTTTGCCAAGTATTGTTCATGCTCTTGTAATTTTATTTTACTTTTTTCTATCTCAAGTAACAAAGATTGGGCTATTGCACTTTTTGAACTAGCTACACTTGCTTTACTCACTTTACTTGATACATTACTAGCACTGTCTTGTGGCCTAATCTTGGTTCGATTCTCATATATTTTGAATATCATTTTTAACTCATAATATGGCTTTAGTTTTTAATGTAGCATGCTGTATTTAATCTGCCTCTCTTATGTCGATATTAATTCACTACAAGAATTTTTTAAGGATTCTACTTTTGCATTTAATGTTAGTTCATCAGTTTTAATTTCGAGACTTAAATCTAAGTCATTTAAGAAAGCATGCCATAATTTGCCTTTAATTGTATTTATTTTAAAGGTAACTGCTGCTAATTTTCCTGAAGGAACCTTAAAACCTCCTTCTGGTTGTTTCAGTTTCATCGATATCGATATCGATGTCGCTCATTTTCAATTTTTTTTCTTTTTTTTTTATTATTTAAAAACTAATAAACTTATTAAAATTCTATTCTTTCATTTATTTTATATAAAAAAAAAAAAAAAATAAGGAAGGATTTTATTTTTTTAACAAAATTTATATATAAGATAAAGTTCTTATATTTCTTATATAAAAGTTAACTATAATATTTTTTATTTATTTATTTTTCTTATTTTGCTATACTTCATTTATACTTATTGCAAACTCGGATGAGATCAATTCTCACTCTGAGTGAACAGCTTGTGTTCTTCTCCAAGCTTCTAATTAGAAGAACTTTGTAAACATCAATGAGAAATCCCTGACATCAGTGGTTTGTGATACTCGGTTCGAATTGTGAATTTTATTTAAACATCGTAGATATTCGAACAGGTTCTAAAAATATAAAATATAACAACTATAAATATATAAAAGTACAAATACTAAATGCTAAAAAATACACATACAATTATCCATAAAAATGCATTGTAAAATAGATATTTAATAAAAAATATTATTTTAGCTTGGACTTCTTATTTATTTTTGTCCTTATTAGCTTTTGTTTGAAAACTCATAGATGTTACTTATTTATATTAATACCACATTCACACCAACTATATTAATACCTATAAATATAACTATTACCTTCTAATTACTGATGTTTGGATTATATAAGTAGCTGAGATTGGGGTGGTTGGCTTTGATATTACTTAATTGTAGGACTGCTTCTTTATTAATAAAGTTGCTTGAAGATTGGTCACTCTAATCATATAGCTGAAAAATTCCTTACTTAAATTTCTTCTTTTGAATCCTCAGCTTTTGTAGAGTTTTTCTTGATGTTCTAAATTTTCTTCTGGCTTCTTTTATTCATATATAGATTGAAGAATTCATTGCTAGTTATTCCACCTTAATAGTTTCTTCTTTGTGAAATTAATAAGCTCTTGAAATAGATGGTACTAAGTGTTTCTTCATATGTCTTCCTAGTGTTGATTGAAGTTCAAATTCTGTACTTTGCTTTTATTTGAGTTTCTGCAATAGCTTGTATTTGCTTGCAGTATCTCCTAATCTATTATTTTTTCTTAATATTTGGCTTTCTTTAGCTTTTATTCTATTTGCAAGTCCTTATTTTTCACCGCACCCAATATTCTGATTTCCTCAGCAATTTTCTCTGTGTTGCATCAATTTTTGCTTTTCTACCTTTCTAATATTTTTTGGTAATATTTTCTTCACCGAGTGTATCGTTCATATAGTAATGAATAGTAATGAATTTTCTTTAATTTTCCTTTTTTATTTATTATTATTATTATTATTATTTTTTTTTCTTATATTTTAATGCAAAATATAACAATATATATATATATATATAAAGGAAAGCCCTTGGATTAAATTTTTTTCTTTTATTTAGTTACACAATATTAAAAAAACACATATTCATTATGAAAGATCTGATTTTTAATCAATATGTGTTTTTCTAATATTGTGGTAACTAAATAAAAGAAAAAAAAATTAATCCAAGGGTTTCCTTTCTATATAAAATAAATACTACGTTAAAGTAGTTTATCTGCACATATATATATAATATATATATATTTATATAATATATATAATTATATATATATATATATATATATGATATATATATATATGATATATATATATATATACTATAATATTATCTATATATAATTTTATTTTAATCTGAAAAATGTTTGATAAATTCCGAGACTATTTTCCTATTATTATTTTTTTGAATTTCGCTTTTTAAATGATATGCTCGTATAATATAACTTGAGTTTTCGTTTAGAGGAGAAAATGAGCTGATAACGTTGATGGTCGTCAGAACGAAGATTAATGATGGATTGTGGAATTTTTTTTTAAGACTATCAGCTTTCGTCTCTTATAACTGTTCACGATCGTATTTAGCTCCCAGTTCGAATGGAAATGTAGTCACTCGTATTTAAACGTTTGGTAAATAGGATATTTGAAGTTTGTTTTCACAACTGAAAACTGCTTTCCTTCGGAAGAATAAATAAATAAATAAATAAATTTTTTTTTATAAAATATATAGATTCAATTGGGACAATAAAAAATTATTTTATTAAAGGTTTATGAAATACTTAGTTTGGTCTTTCCCTTTACTGCCTTTGTGAGTTATTCGGATAACGGATGAAAGCAGTTACTTTTATATTTATTTATATCTATATAATATATATATATATTGTATATATATATATATATTATATATTATTATATATATATATATAGTATATATTATATATTATATACTATATATATATTATCTACGAGTGCGCTAACCTCCTTGATTCTCCTACTGATAAATCTTTCTGGCCTCTTGCCAAAACATCTCTAACAACTTCTGTAATCTGTCTTTCCTCCTCTTATTCGCTCGTGATGGTTCTGTGCTAATTCTCCAACTGAAATAGCCAATCTTTGGTCTCCTATTTCCTCTAACTCAACCCTTGGAACGATTCTGGCATTCCTCATCCTCCTCCTCTCCTCTCAGTGTCCTATGCTTTGCCTGTGATTACCATTCGATCGGTGGCTGGCTCTGAATATCTACGAACGTTAGGAAGGCGGGTGGCCCGGATGGAATTCCTCCCGAGTTTTGAGGGGAGTGTGCTTCCGTGCTGACCCGCCTTCGTTCAACAACTATAATACTCTTACGTAAGGACTAACACTTTATCCTCAGTGATCTCAGTCACGCACATGTCCAACCGATTCGAAAAAAGGTAGCCGCTCTGATCCTCCAATAATCGCCCTATAGGTCTCACTTGTTTCAATCTAAGATCTTTGAAACACTCAACTCTCATTCTAGATCATCTGGAATCTCATTCACTTCTTCGATCGCCAGTATAGCTTTCGGCGCTTGAGGGTCTAGCTGGATATATACTTTCCTCTCTTACTGATTTTATGGTTTTCCGCCCTTAGAGCTCTTAGGAACTTGGGTGGTGGCGCTTGACATATCCCAAAGCATTTAGACCGGTATGGGCACGCGTCCATACCTCTCAGGCTCCTTCCTTTGGGTTTTTCTCCTTCACCTTTGTTACTTTTAAAGATAGGTTTTTCCTCTCAATCGCTCATGTCGGCTCTTGTTGAGCATGGGCGGACTCTCTTCTTCTTTTTCTGTTAATTGTGGTGTTCCCTTCAGGGTTTTGTCTTATCTCTAATTTATTCTTACTTTCATAATGGATCTTGCTCACTGCACATCTAACTCATATCCATTCGTATGCCGAGACTCGACCTTCATTCTATCATTTCAATTCTGCTCCCTCTTTTTTACTTCTAGAATTGCCTTCGTCTTTAATCTTTCGATTCTATTCTCGCTGATTTCATAGGATTTCCGGGTGGGCGTCTCAACCTTTGTGAAATTTAATTCTTTAAAACTCAACTTCTCAGAATCTCCTCTCTTAAAGCACCTTTCCACTTTCTATCTCTTTCGAGCACGGGTTCTCTCGTCTCTCCTGTTTACGAATATTAACATCCTTGGCCTTAACATAAACAAAAAAAATGTCTTGGGGAATCTCATGTCACAATGGTTTTGCTAGGGCGCGGCCTCAAAAGAAACTGGGAGTTCCTGTTTAGACTGCGAGACTTTTTTTCCTCTCTCAGTTGCTCCAGCTATATACAAGGGCCTCTACCGCCCTTGTATGGAGTACTGTGCTCTCATATCTGGGGGCTCTGGTTTCAACCCGGCTTTTGGATAGGGGAAGTCAAAAGCCAAAAGACTTAATAAACTGTTCGTACTTTCCACTTCACTGACTCTCTATCTTTTGCAGCGCGATGTTGGTGCTTTATCTCTTTTTAATAGGTACGCAGCGGCAGGTGCTCGAGGGAACTTGTCACTCGGTACCTCCACCTTCTAAGACGTCCTCGTAGGCACAAGGGTGCTGTGTTGCGCATGAGTTTTTGTGTGATATTTGGCACTCCAGGCTAGTTTCGGCTGGGCGGTGCTTCCTTCTTTCCAGCCACTTCTGTTCTGTGAATTCTCTTCATCTTCTACGTTTCCTGCTGAATTTAATCTCCCGCACTTCAAAAGCCTGCGTCTGTGCTCTATGCGTAAATTTTGCGTTAGTTGTGACTTCTGAGGCGTGCTACACCCCCTCCTTGAATAGGGCTTCGCCCGGGAGTGGTGGTGACAATGTAAATATTTATATATATATATATATAGTATATATATATATTATATATATATATCTATATATATATTATAATACTATATAAATATATATATATATATATTATATATTATATATATACACTGATATTTTATCATTGTTGTGTATATTATTATAGTGTGTGCAATGGAATGTGTGTTACACACACCTGTGCACTTTTGTAAGAGAGTTTATTTCCATACCCTCGGGTGCACATTATAAAAGTCCGTTTCAATAATGCCAATCTTGTTGTTGAGGCATTTTAAACTGTTACGAAAGCATTTGTGTTAGCCAATAAGATGTAAGCTACGAACCCAGTTGAATCGGACAAGAGCAGGGGAGAGCCTCGATATCGCGCTCAAGGCGGACGTGGGTTTGTCCCGCGTCTGCTCCTTCATTATATTCAAATAATACAAAAAGAAATACTAATTACCATATAATTATTCCAAATAATTGTGTTAGATAATACAAAGGGATTATGTTGTGTACCTCGGTGAAGAGAGGTTGGCAACAGCGAATGCCTATTCAAATAATCCTTTGATTATCATCATATTTTGAGACATTACCTTTATTATTTACCTTTATTGCCCCATTGGCATAAGACAATTAACGAGTACATTTCCATTTCATGCATAATAAACAATAAAGCAATCCCACTGTTCAATACCCCAAATTAATTATTGAATAACTTGAGTATCTCAGCCTATATATATATATATATATATATATATATATATATATATATATATATATATATATATATATATATATATATATATATATATATATATATTATGAATATACTTAGTATCTATATATATTATATATATATATATATATTATGAAACCTTAGTGAAAACGGTCAAAGACTAACATAACACCAACCGGAAATAGAAAAAAATATTCAAAGTTAGGGACCGACATGGCTCGATATAAAGCGTTTGAAAATGTGCTTTTGGTCGAAAGTAATTAGAAAAATATTTATCAAGTCTTCCCGTAAGTAATGTGCTAATATTGCATTATTATAATTTGAACTTTTCAAAATCGTCAAAATATTAACAGATTAATAGATATCAAATTTCGGACAGTAATTATGGGATGGCTTAATAGTATATGTAAGAGTGTTTCAGATTTTACCAGAGGAGTACACAAATGGATGAGAAAAGCAGTAAAGTCTGGGTTCAGCGAGTCGGAGAGTTCAGGAGAGTAACGTCTGTTAAAATATGTAGTATAGGACAGTGATGCAACAGTTCGATTACTTGAAAGAAAATGGAGATAGTGAGAGTGAGAGAATTAATGGTTAATGAGAAGAAAAGCTCTTGACGCGTACTCCATACGAGGAAGGACTAAATCTCTTTATATAGAGCAAACTTCTGGGAGGTGTGAAGAAGTTATTAAGGTACCTCAGAACAGTAGTCCTCTTAAAAGCCTGTTTAGTGAGGAAAAATGTGAACCTTCCAGGAAAGATGACGAAAACATAGAAGCATAAAGAATGTTAAGGACAGAAGAACCTATGATATGTGCATTTCAATAGAAGATGAAGTTGATTAAAAGATTGTGCCTAGTATAGATATATAAGGGAATTATAAGCCATTGAAAATCACTTTGTTTGCTCTGACTCATTTATAAATACGAAAACGATCAGAGGTCATTTGTTTCAAGGCCACATTCCTAGCATGAGTTATTTATTTTCCACTATTTTGGCTGCTTTTCAAAATGAAAAGAATGTAGTCATCGGAATAAGGGTGTAATATTAATAAATTAATAAACAAAAAATTAGTAATTTGAGGTAGAAAAGAAGATATAGGAGAGACGGAAGCTTTTTGGCAGCGCTATACGAGTCATATGAATTTCACAAGAACAGTTAGAATCGATCAAGGTGTATGAGTTTTAATTAAAAGAAAGAAAATGGATTTCTAGTCTTTCATATTTTCATTAAATAATGTTTAAACAATAAATCGCTCATTTTCTGCAAGAATGGCATGACTAAAAAAAAATTTTCAGTTAAAACATTTGAAGTTTCAAATGAAAATGCAAAGTATTTGGAATTTATAGCAAAAAAAAAAAAAAAAAAAAAAAAAAAAAAAAAAAGAGATTTGAAGTTAGGATATGAAACTTTTACAGTTAAAAGTATACATCGTTACCTATCTCTCCGTAGTAATAACTCATAAAATATAGATTTTGAGTCATGCCGTTCTTGCAGCAAATGAGCGAAATGTTAATCTAATTATTTTAACATTAGTTGAAACCTAATTAATAACATCAAACTATACGTTCAAGTGTTTGCCTTCTCTTTAAGTTCCGGAACTCTAACTTTTAAACTTGATCGTTTAATAATGGATTTTTTTTCGAGAATTTTACCAACAAAGCTTGTGATTTTGTTTTCTTAGTTCTTGAACTAAATACTGCAATGTCTCGATTTTAACAGTACATTATTTACTACTAAATTTAACACTTCGAGACGGTGAATATAGACCTGTGATGTCTTTGATTGATGTTTAAATAAGCTGATGCGGTAAAAGCACAGGCATAGATTTAGTCAAGTTCATTCTTTGACTTACTTACAAAGGCCGGCCCTTTTTTATTTCGTCACGACATTTTATTTTTATGAAAGAATTTATGCATTCGGACAAGTTATTTTTTAAATTTCTTCTATCTTCTTTAAATTAGATATTTATAAGTATATTCTCTCCCGCTATGTCTTAGTAGTAGACAATAATATATCTTCAAAATAATTTATTTAATATATATATATATTATATCTAAATATATATATAATATATATATAATCTATATATATTAATATATATATATATATAAATATATATATAAATATATATAATTATATATTAATTAATTATATACTATATATATTATATATATATAATATTATATATATCTATATATATAATAAGAAAATTCCCTAAATTCACTAAGAAAACTTGTAGAGAATTAATATCATGTCATCTTTTATATATAGGATAAGTAGGTGAGCATTTGGGATAATACACTTATAGTAGGCCAACATATATTATAAGTCATGCAGGTCTTTCGTATATCATATATTTTCAACATCGCGATATTAGAGGGTGACACTCGAATTTATTTGCTTTAATTGATTAGCGACAGAATTCTTAATTAACAAAATTCTCTATTTTAAACCCTATATCAAATATTGAAGGACATTTTATTTTCCTAACTTATAATTTTGCATGTAGTAATTATCAAAGTTTTACAACCATTTTTAAATAAATTTTTTTAATTATGTCTTTTATTATATTTATTACATTTTAATTTATATAATAATATATATATATATATTAGGGATGTACCGAGAACCAGGTTTCGGCTGATTAACCGTCTAACGAATAACCTAGATGATAAATTTTTTTTATTTAGAGTTCCTCCGAGTCGCAGCTTGGGAGAGCTTAACTGGTTCGCTGTGCTTGTGTTATTTTAGCGACACATCTTCTAGTACAGTGAAATTGTCTTTATCTTAAAATAAATAAGAGTAATTTGTCATTTACTCCAGTCTAAGGTGGATTATGCATAAAAAACTGTCGAGAAATTGTACAGCATGTGACAAATATCATGATAAAATGACTTCGACTCTATACTGTTCAAAAACTTTAGATATGGAAAACAGAGAGGGTCAGAGACTCAACAAGTAGCTTTACTACCGAGGGCTAGGAGAGAAGAGGAGCCAACATGTTTTAAGGGGTTGATGTTAGCAAGAGAAGAGCTCCTCTTCATTTACTCACATAATTATGAAGTATTGATGGTAGTGCATGATGGCACACAAATCTCATTGCCCCGATGCTCGGACGTTGGCACGCAGAATTATTGCGTTTGGTTACTCCGTTTCCATATTTTCCGGAGGTTGGGATGCTTGGAAAGAAGCTGGAATGCCAAGTTAAGATTATATTACTTGTCAGTTAGTAAAATGTGATTACCTTTATTTATTTGTAGATGGTTAGATTCATTATATTTAATTATTATCTATGTATTATTATTTATTATTAAATTACTTATTTTTTTATTATTATTTTGGGCTCAAAATGCATCGAAAATTCTTTCTCTGCAAGCACGCTTATGTCTCATCTCTCTCTATTTATTCCTTTTTTTATTAATATTAATATGTAAGCATTATTTTTATGTACTTATAATAGAGAGAATAAACATATTTTTTGATTTGATTGATTTGATTATTAAAAGAAATTATAACTTAAAGTAGAAACTACTACAAAATAAAATTATATACATTTATTCTTGTTTTCCATAAATTTTTAAAAATTTTAAAAAATAAGATTCCATAATTTTTCTTACTCTGCTTAATAAACTAAATTGACTTCCGCAAATCTTTTTGCGTGTAAGGTGAAATAAGGTTGCTCTCCATTGTTGTTGGTGTTTACCCTTCTTTTATTTTTCCTCATAAAAAAGCTTTAAAAGATAAATAATCAAGCCAAAAACAGCTCTTTAAAATTTGAGCAACCGTAGAACTTTATATAGTATATATTCCTATTTTTACTTTAATAAATTTATCTGATACTACACTATTCAACTTTGGCTCTACATGAAACTTGGCCCCTCAACAATATAGACTATGACAAGATACCAGAATACTTCTAAGACGAGATCTTCAACATCTATGTTAATCAGACTAATGTTAACAGTAGAATAGTAAGGTTGTGTAGCAGAAGTCAATGAAGTTCCGGATTTACACCAGAATTCCAGCATGGAAAATTTTTCAAATAGATGTTCGTGGAAAAGTTCCGAGTTCTGGCTGGATACCCGCAAATAAATTATTATTATTATTATTCCCTAATAATATTTTTATATAATCTATTAATATTATGATATATAGATTATATATATCATACTCTATATATTAAATAATTATATTAATATATTAATTTAATATATATATATTGAAGATATATACTTACTATATATTAAAATTACTTTTAGGGATGGGGCGGATAGTGAATTAGCCGGTATCTGGTTGGAAGTTAACGGGATATCCAGATACCGATAAACTCCCGATATCCGGTTTTATCTATCGATATCCGGCAGTCTGTTATCTATATATTAGCGTTCGGGCGTATATATATATATAATCTCTATATAAAAAAAAAAAATTTTATTTTTTTTATGCTCATTAATAATATAGGCATCGGCTAAGCAAACACCTACAAGCTTTTATATAGTTAGTAAATCTTTAATTCAAGAGAGTTTTTATATTTTAAAATAATAATATTTAAGGGTACTGAAAAATTATTGGAGAGTCGTTGTAAATAGATATTGCAGTTTTGAATAGAATTTTTAACAAAGGTTATCATTTGGAAAGTAGGTCTATGATTTTAATTATGTTGTAAATTAATTCATTGATTGTTGAGTTATTGTTCTTTTGGCTATTAGGACCAAGAAAGGTCATTACTCGATACATTTTCTCTTGTCAAACATGTTGCATATTAGTAGTTCTAATCGCGTGGCCTAATCTTTCAGACTCCGATTATCGTAGCATAGCCACCCTCCACATGAAGTTTGAGAGAGGGGGTGGTTGAATTTGGGCCCCATTGGTTTACTTTACTTATTTTAATGTGACCTATATTATCTCTTTATTATTATTATTATTAAAAATTCTATACATATAACGAAATCTACTTTTTAAGTATATAATCGAGAAATTAAGAATAAACCATAAGGAGCATTTGAAATCTGTAATATTTATAAGTTTAAATAAAAAAATCCTAAAGTTAAAATATATTTTCCACCACGAATAATGAGTAAAACCATTACATTGTTTATTCTCCATGTTGATTTACATTATGCACACTTAATTATAATATATTATTACCTATATTTTATATATACAACTAGATATCGAATTTACTTTAAATAGTAAATTAAGAATATAAAAGTTAATCAGATGTAGTCCATTGAGACATTAATGCAGGAATTCTTAAAAAGATGGCCAAGTGACGCCAATCACCCACAAGGTGTGCCGATTCTACCCTATTCAGGTGACGCTCCACAGAGCTGTTATCTCAAACTTTAATAAAAACTATGATATTAGAATTACATTTATATTCTTTTTGTTGAAATAATGGATCTACTTAATAAGGGCCTTGAAATGTTGAAGTATAATAAAAGAGAGACAAAAGTGTACGGAGAGGATGGAGACGAAGTTCACGCTCAAGTGGCCCATGTCACCCGCAGACGTATTTGGATACACACCATCAAATTGATTTTCTTTCAAAACCGTGCTTTTTTTTCTCCATTGGAGATTTTTATTTATTTTGCATATAATGTATAAATCATTGCATTTGATTTTATATCTTTGTATATATATTTATATAATTCCTTATCATTATATTTATTTTTTTTATATATATTTATTGATAATTTTTATTTAGTCTCATATATATATTTATTCTTATTAATTAATAATATTTATATTATTATTATATTTATGGAGTTACCTCTATATAAGCATTTTTAGGTACTGTATTAAAAATTAAAATATTAAGAGATGAGATAAATATTGAAAATATCATTTATATTTTCAAGTTCAGACAGTTACATGTCAATAACACAAGCACCTCAGAAAATAAAAATTAAATAAATTTAATAATACTTTAATAATATTACAAAAAAAAAATAAGTGTAGTATAATAGGATCGTCTGATTTTCAAATCTCACGGTCTACCAAAACTTAATTTTAAACATGAATAACCACAAATTAAAGAACATAAACAAGAATACAATAAATTTTTGTCCTTTACTTTAAAAGGAGATCGAATATGTCAAAATATTAAATAAATAACACATTAAATAAAATAAAAATATAAATTTTTGCATCTTAGTTTGCTGTCACGCGTCACCCAGAGATAAAATTAAATTTAATTCTTATCGTGAACAATTTTAATGATGTGATTAGGTGTGTTTGTGTGTGTGTGTGTGCTGTGTGGTGTTGTGTGGTGTGTTGGTGGGGCGTCGCGTGCCCGCTGTTGCGAGAGAGAGAATTGTACGAAATGTATTCAATGGGGAGGACCGCATTTAGACTGGGGACTTGCCGATAACATTTAGGAGTAACAGCTCCATATAAATAATGCTGCTAGTTAAGCAAAGTGGCATTCAATCTAAGTTTTGCCATTACCACCTAATCCATCAATTTATGAATGGTATCACTCATTTTCCTCCATTACAATGTTCGCTGATTTTAAAAGTTATTTTCAGTATTATTATCGTTTTCGTTATCGTTATCGTTATCGCATAGTTTTTTAGATACCGGGGACAGCTAATCTGGAGTGCTGACCTGATTATAATAAATATAATACTGTATAACAACACACCACACACTATAATATATATAGTTACATATATATATATAATATATACTCAAGTATAAATAATATATATATATCATGAGGAGGCGCGTCCGCAATTCCGCAATGCGGAACTCAGCAAAGTATAAAGTTGAGGAATTGGCGATTGCGATAATTGAAAATGTTGTGGAATTGCATTTAGCGTAAATGCCTATAGCATTTTGCAGCAAATATAGAACTATAAGAAAAAACTGTCATACAACAAATCCTCAAAAATTGTAAGATTTATTTTACTAAAGTTTAGACTTTGTACCTCTGACAGCGAAACATCTGCAACCCGAAAAATCCGTTTTTTTTTTTTTTTTTTTTTTTTTTTTTGGCAAACGGATCATGTTTTTAAAGCAGTTTCTTTCTTATTCTGATGTGTAAAAAAATTTCACTGCAATATTATAAAGGATATTGAGTGTTACTATTAATGCGACCGATTCTCCATATCGATAATATTTAGTTCGTCGATTGTTTATAAAGTTATAGATCGACTATTCGACCATTTATTCGCGCAACCGACTTTTCGTTTAATTAGCAGACGAATATTCTATTTCCAACATTCACAGAAAGAGATAAATAGTATAGTTGGCTACTCTATTGAAATATAGGATAAAACCAATAACAAAAACCTAAAGGAAAAGAAAACAATAAAAGAAAAAAAAGGGAAACACAATCAGGAAGAAGGCACAGCTAGAAAAGAAGGGCGCAAAAAAAATAGGGTAAGAATAAAATTGTGGTTTTGTAGTAAGGGGATAAACTTCATGGGAGTTTTTTTTTTTTTTTTTTTAAAAACTTGTTAAAATTAATTTTTTTCTAAAATTATGAATTTTTTTTTATTTTTTTTTAATCTAAAATCAAGTTATACCCATATTTAAATGTTTTTTTTTTTTCAAATTTAAACATTCATAAATGTTATGGCATAACAAAAATATAGAAAAATGTAAAAAAAATAATTTTAGTAAATTTTTGAAAAATGAGTATATGAAACTGTTAGCTAAAGATTTTAAAAAAATAATTTTGGTATAAATAAACATGTGTAACTTATACCATTTTATTATCCTTCTTGGACAATTGTTTTTTATAAAAATATGAATTTTTTTTCAGTAATAAAAATAATAATAGTAATACTGGATAGGTAGGTAATAATAATAGAATAATAACAAAAAACAATTTGTTTAAGGTACGGTACCGTATGTACAGTAATAATACCTACGGTACCTAAAAGAATAATAAATAATACAGTACCAGTAATAATAATAGCAATAATAATAGAATACCTAATAATACCAGTTATAAAATAATAATAATAATAGGTACAGAAATAAAAAAACACTTGGTATTATTAGGGAAATTTTTTGAGTTATAGTTGTCATTTATTTAATTTAAATTAAATACAAATATTGAATATAATATTTTTTCTAACAAAAAACTGCATTTGAAGTTTCTAATCACTTAAATTATTAAAGCAAATACTTATATTATAAAATTACTCATTTTACCCCAAATTACCCATTTTACCCCAAAACCAATCACCATTAATATTTTACGAACTAAAAGGAATATGTGCAATTATTTACATCAAAACTCTTACTTTTACACTTTTGTATATGGTATTAGTCAGATTTTAATCCAAACTGAAAATTGGCCGAGATACAGACCTTAGTTTATTTTTGGAGTTTCTGAAAAATTATTTTCTGAACACAGGGGAAATTTTTTTGAGTTAAATTTGTCACTTATTTAATTTAAATTAAATACAATTATTAAATATAATATTTTTTCTAACAAACCTCAATTGAAGTTCCTAATCACTTCAATTATTAAAAAAACTTATGTTAAATTACATGTTATACCCCATGATACCCATTTTCCTATTTTACGATATATATATATATATATATATATATATATATATATATATATATATATATATATATATATATATATATATATATATATATATATATATATATATATATATATATATATATATATATATATATATATATATCTTCTCACCCCATGGCCACTCTGTCTTCAGGGCCACCATACTGCCTCAAGGTATCCCACCACCTCGACCAGTCTCCTCCATAGATCTTCCAGGGCCAAGATGTTCCAAATTGCTCTGGGTTGAGAGTTAGTGATAGACTAGAAGGAAGTGAGAGATGGTGTCCATGGCCAGGTTACAATTGGGACAGAAGCTTCATATGGCTTGGTTTAGACTGAATCTGTTTATGGTATTGTAGGTTTGGGTGATGGCCGCATCTTAGTTTGGGCAGGGATAATTGAATGGTTCTGGAGCTATTTCAGGTAGATGTTTGTTTAGTATATTGTTAGGTGGTCTGTTTCTTAAGTAGTTTTCGGTTAGGAGTGTATGGATATGTTTGGTGTATGATGTGTTATTTAGAAGTAGGATTAGAGAGGGTGGTGTGACATGGGTGTTGAGGTGCCAGTGTTTTGGCAAAGAATTGTGTACCTATCATTTCTAAGTGTTTGTCTATAGGTAGAGTTTTACTTTTTTGTGTAGATGTGGAGGGGCATCCTGTTATTATTCTGAGTGCTTTGTTTTGTGTTATTTGTAATTTTTTTCATGTTATTCTTGGTCAGGAGTGGGTGCCATGTAGGAGAGGCGTAATTTAGTGTAGGACGGATAAATTGCTTGTAGATTTGTAGATTGTGGTGGCAATTTTTTTTGTTAGTAATATTAGTATCGTCTATGATTTTTAGTATATTTAGTTTTTTGTTTCTGATAAAGTTATGTTGTTAGTGTGTTTTTAGAAATTTAAGTGTGTGTTGAGTGTTATTCCTAAGGTTTTGGAAGTTTTGTTTATTGCAATTACAATGTTGCTTTGGTAGATTTGGGGGTGTGTAGTGATCAGAGTAATTGATAATTTGTTTGGTGAGGCAGACATTCTATTGTCAATTAGCCATTTTTGGATTAGATTAATATATTGTTGAGGCAGACTTGTTGTTGCGTTAGGGTTCTGATGTGTGGTGGCGAAGGTGATGTCATCTGCATAGATTGTGATATTGGTGTGGAACCTGCGTTTTGAAGGAAGTTTTTGTGTGAAAGATCGGCTGTGAATAGATTGAACAGTGGGAAATAGGATTGCTCCTTGAGGGACTCCGTTGTTGTTGTTCACTGTGCGAGATTTTTTGTTGTTGGTTTGGGTTTGGTTTGGTCTGTTCCATCCATTTTTTGAAATTTGTTGGGTCATTGGAGTATATTATTTTGTGGATTAGGTTATATAGGCTATATTATATTATATATGTATTATATATATAGGATATATATTATTATATATGATTTAGTTATGTATATTATTATATATTATATATTATTAGTGTAGTCTGATATTATTATATTTATTTATTATATATATATATATATATATAATAATGATTTTATTATATATATATATATATATATCACGTGCATCCTTTTTTTTTGCCAAGACTATTGGGGTAGTTGTGCGTAGGAACATGCCATCGAAAAGAGAAGGTTAGTTAGATACGAAGGCATGGGACACAATAGTTCGAAATTTGAAAGCCGCAGCCTTATCCGTCCTCTGTATACCTATTAGTGAGAACTCGGCGGCAAGTCAGAAAATCCACCCTAGAGTCTTCTACGTGGACTGCGACGGACACCTCACTGTGGATGGCATATCGTCAAGTTGTAGGGTTATGCCCCGTGTGCTGCCAGGTGAGCCACAATCACCCCGCTTTTCACATAAACCCGGCCGTTTTTTATAGCCGCCATTCCTCCGTATTTTTGCACCTTCTTCCTTGGCTCTCTCCAACTTTACATTTCCTCTCCTCCACGTGCCATTACTTTCATTCTGGGGATGTCAATTCCACTTTTTTCTTCAGTTCTCCCAATCTGGTTGTTTCCGCCTACATCTCACGCAGGCTAAGCATCCTGCTTAACTGCAACCTGGCGTTATCAATCCAATACCAAGAGCCTTATAATTCAGATATGACTTTCTATTCGTCTCGATCTTTATCCTCGCTTCATCACACTAGTCAACTCTCTAATATGTTCATCTCATTTTATCAATTTTCTCCACCTAACACCCCCTAAGTATTGTCATTTCTTGAACACATTGTATTACTTTATGATCTAGTAGTCTCTTATTTCCAGAGCATGAGTCTCTACTATTCTATATCATTAACCAACAGTGGGACCAACATTACCGCTCATGTAAGACCATTAGCGCACTCAAGACCTATAAGTTCCCTATTTACATCCACAAATAATTTTATTGCATCCAGCCCCTTTCCTGCCATTCACAACTTTCTTTAAAGCTTTGCAACATCCGCTCCCTTTCCAGTTTTTTCATCCAACCTTATTTCCTATTAATATTTAATTACTCAGACATTGTTCCAGCTTGCTACTATGGCTAATCATAACTTCACACTTTTTATTGTGTTTTATTTTCTGAGGACTATTCTATTCCTCACTAATCATTAACCTTACTCCTTATCTACGTTTAACTTTCAAACCTCCTTTTTTTATATCAGCCCTGCCTTACAATCTCCTACCATCAATTCTCAAACTCTCTTCAGATTCACATGCACAAAACTAAAAATTCATCCGCACAATTCTTCGGTATCACTTCCCTCTTCACTCGGTTCTTCTGTTTGCTGTTCCTGTTTAACAACCTATCTCCTGCCATCTCCCACCTCTATATTTCTTTTCATAAAACCCCATCCATATACAATATTGAATAACCAAGGAGACATAACACATCCCTCCTTCACTCCGCTATTAATATTTAAACCAATTATACTTTTCGGACAACCTATTTATGTTCTTACATCGATTGCTTTCACTATGTCAAATATATCTTTTGTATTTCATTCAGAAGCTCTACCATAACATCCAGTAATATCACTTTTATTTACTACTGGCTTGCCACATATTGGTCTCCTTCTATTAATCCTTATCATATTTTACGCCTGTTTGCAATTATCCTAAAATAAGCTCTAATACAATTTGTAATTCTTCTTTCCTCATTTCTCATCATTTGTTTCAATGTGTAAAGATTTGATCCATAGATCCTCTATCTCATCTCCTAAAACTCACCTGTCTGTTCACCAATATTCAGTCCTTCAGTTCGCTTGACTGCAATTCTTGTCACCAAGAGTGCCAGCTAAATATCTTCCCCTTTATCAGCATAATTAAATCTACTCCCCCGTATATATTCCTAAGCAGTGTCTCCCTTACTCTCCTTACCAGTATCATGATATCTATTTACTGCTTTCCTTCCAATTCCCTCGGAACTATATCCTCCCTAAACATACAATTACAAAAACTTCTCTAAAGTTTTTCTTTTTCCAGGAATCATTTCACTCTAGTAATTTCAATCTTATATCTCTTGGCAGAATTTTACCATTCTTCAACTTTCTCAACAACTACTTTCGTTACCTTCTCCTTATCTAATGAACCTTCATCCCCTAAAATTATCCTATTCTTCCTTGCACCAGATCCATATCCCACACACATGTTCAATATCAAACTTCTCTTTTCTATTATACTGCCTTAATGTGTATGCAGATTTCTCGAAGTGTTCCCTTCCACACTCCTTCGTCTACAATCCATTTCATCAGTTTTACTGAAAGCACCATCTCCTATTCATTTATTTTCTAAGGACAGATTCGCCCTTAATTCCAATTCTTCAGAAAAGAGCTTCCTATTCTCTTGTAATTCTCTCTTCATTCATACATCATCCAAACTGTTGCATTTACCTCGGGTGTTTTTCCTCGCTACCTATGCATTCCTTTTAGTATTTTTTTTTCCCTCCCTACGTATGCACCTTTTTTTGTATTTCTTTTTTCCTCGCTATAAAATTCCTAAGATATTCTTTCCCTTTTGAAACTTCATTTCATTCTCTTTTAAGTACAATTTCAATTCAACGATTCTTTTTTTTACTTTTTAACTTCCCTTGCATCACCCTCTTGTCATGATCCACCACTCACTGTAACATTCTTTACTTCCTATCTTTAGTCACAATCCACATACTTTTCCGTTTGCATCTGCTAACAATCTCATTTGCACGCCAGATTTGTTCAGTTTCAAAGTCTGTGTTTTCAGCAGTTCACTGATTTACTTGAAAGCGCTCTTAGATACTTTCCATATTACCTTGTTCACTTAACTTCTAAACTCTTAATTCTAGTCCACTTCTTCCTTATCTATCTCTTCTCTTCTATTCCTAGCTTCTTCTTCTATCTATATCTTTAGTTTACATAAATACTATACAATAATGATTCCGATAATCCATTCCTAATCCCCCTGCCACTGAATTTTACCATACAGCACAAATACTTCAACATTCTCCTTCTTCACCAATACTAAATCAATCAAATACTTTTTTTCAACTTCGACACTGTACCCTCCTACACCAACTCTAGTATACTTATGGATACTCTTGTTGTTTAAAGAAAGTATATGTCTGTACACACGACGCCGCAGGGCTCTCCTCACATGAAATCATTCACCTTGTCCTAGCATTGCTCTATTTTCTTACGACACTACCAAAACTACCTGTTATAACGGCATTCATACCTTTTTTTTGATTCACGTGCTATCTAATAACCATGTTAGGTCCCCAACATAATCAAGTCTGAAACTCGCTACTGCACGCGTCCCATCGTAAACCATCAAATTCAGATATCCGCAGAAAAATTCGCAACTCTCTTCAGACATTAGCGCCTGCAAGATGGACCTATATGTCACAACCGACAAGAACACATACCTGACCTTTTCAAAACTGTAAATTTAAAACATTAGAATTCTAGGTCTCACACACACAAAGTCTACCATAGCTCTGTACCACAAAGTCACTCATCAAAATTTCTCTCTTTCTCACTCCCTCTCATTCCTTTCGCAAGCACCAGCACACACAGCATTTCACACTACACGCTACTCATTTCACCGTTTCGCTTTCATCTTTGTTTTTCGTCACAGCGGAGCAAAATTAAAATTTGCCCTTTCTATAATACATCCATCACCTCATCCATTTCTTCTCTGCAACATTTATTCCTCTGACATTCCATTTACCCATATGATTCATACATTTTCCCCAAACAAGATAGAAGGCCGTTTACGGCGATCTTGATCTCCGAGTTATGCATTAGCATTCCTGGCAAAAGATAAGTGGTAGTGGGCAGCCAACCAAACTTTGTCGCCTTCTACGACACGCAGGACATACAATGTGGGCAATTCTTTCCCCCCAAACATAGGAGTAATAAGGGTTAGGTATGTCTGTAAGATGTTGTCTAGAAGAGAGGTGTGGATATAAGTATGTGTATATGATATGTGGATAAAAGGTGGTGTCTATAAAATAGTTGATGTTGTCTGGAGATTGAGTTTGTCATAATGAAAGCGCAAAAAGAGGAAGGCGAACCATTAAAATGGGAGGTAATTTCATCGCTGCGAGTATGTGTATACTTTCCGTTTACGTTTATTCCATGTCTTGAACGTTGCTTTAAATGCCAACAGTTTGGTCATCCCCGAAAATGCTGTAGGGGACTGCATGGCATATGCCCAGTTTGCAAAGAAGAATTTCACATTCCCTGTGGAAATGCACC
>JABUQX010038705.1:0-12500 GCA_015478945.1 Trachelipus rathkii
GTTCATAACCCTTAAGAATACATACCATAATTTTTTTTCAGTGTATATAATATATATATATATACTACGCTATTTTTATTTTCTTACTCAGCCTTTATTGTACCCATCGTTTTCTCTTCCCTATAGTGGGTAGTATACCACGTGTTCTCTTATCTATTTATTTCTTTTTACTTTTCTGGGTACTCGCGGTTTATACCACTTATCTTATATTTACTTACATATCAAATTACTATATTACTATTTATATATATATAACTTAATTTATTTAATTCTCTCGGTCACCATATTATATTATCTTTACTACGGATTACTATATATATCATTAATTATATCATCTATCTCTATTCTATATTATATTCTCTTTATATCTATATCTTATATCTATCCTTTCTTTATTTATCAATTTACTATTTCTAATCTATATATTCTCTCATCTTATTAACTCTCTCTCTCATATATATATATATAAATTCTATATATTTTTTTAATTTTTTTTAATATATTACTATTATATTAAATATATTAAATATTAATTTTTTATATACTCTATATCTATAATCTTATAAATCCAAAATATATTATTCTATATTCAATAAAAGATAGTAACAATTATATTCATATCTATTCCTATTCATATATAATATAATTATATATTATATATCTATATATATATATATAATTATTCTATCTTATTTATATCTTATTATCTCTCTTCTTAGTTTATATATCTATATAATTATTTATATATTCATCTCTACTCATATTAGTTAATATTATATATACTTCTTAATTCTGATCGTATCATATATTAATATATAATATTCCTAATTTACTCTATTTCTCTCTTATATTATATATAATTACTCAATGTCTTTTTAATCTCAGAAAATAGACATTCATCATCACTGAGGTAAGGCTGATTGTCATATTTACTGGTGGTCTATATAATTCGATAAATCGAAAAACTTCACAATTTAATATCAAGCGGTTTCTTTCGCAAGCCCTTCAAAATTGAGTTAGATTATTTCTAAATGTTATTCTACATTTTTTTTTCGTTTATTGCACTTCGCAAAATTTAATATCATTGTATAACTAGATACTGATGATTCCTTCATCAGGTTTTATAATTTGTGATTTAATTAATGTTTTTCAACATCTTTGTCTATTATCCCAATCTATTTCTTTAAATTAACAAAATGTTCACAATAAAAATACTTTTTTTTAAAAATTATATTTATTGATATTTTGTTTTATTTAGAAGTATGAATCAGTTATATCTATATTCATATATATATTATTATCTCTATTATATTACTTATATATATATATACTTACTATATATTATTATATATATATTCTATATGCATCTTTAGAATTATCGACTCATAGATATCTATATATATTTACTATATATATTAGTATTCTATATATATATATCTTATCTATATATTAATTTTATATATTTAAATATATTATTATATTCTATATTACTCATTATATATATATAATCTATTATATACAGACACATTACCACACATATTATGTATATACATAATATTAAATAATGTTTAGATTTATATATAATATCAAATTAATTATACTTCATATATATTAAACTCTCTAAATATAGCTATAGTCATAAATATATTTATATCTCTCTTATATACATATATATTTATATATATATATATTATATATTCTATCTGTACTTTATTAATTATATATATAATTTATAAATGCAGTATTGTGGTGTTATAATGGCGTTGCGTGTCCAATGCAAGGGCTGTGCAGCTCTGTGTAAGAGGGCTGACATTGTCATCACCCTCGTGTGTACCTTTATGAATAGCCGTTAATGTTGATGCTAAGCCTGTTGTTAATGGCATTTCAAAACTGTTAAAACCATTCAAGTTGACCAATGAGAACGGTGAATTTGAATGTGAATGAGATGGTGATGCATTTCATCTAGAGGCACTGGCATCAAGTCGAGAGATTTCGTTTGGAGAGCCTCAAGTGGAAAGAGAGGCTTTGAATGGATTTGTCTATGCATGGTGCAGTGATAGATCATAAATTTGTATATTCCAGATTTTGTGGCAATGACTGGATTATTTAACCTTATTGCCATTGGCATTGAACAAAAAATATTCATTTAATAGATGTAAAATAAACAATAAAGCAATACCACTTATCACTTCCCCATCTAATTAATTAAGTAGACTGAGTATCTCAGCTCATAATATTATATATATAATATAAAAATATTAAATAATTATTATGATATATATATATATATTATACATATATATTATATATATATATACTAACTATATATAACTTTAATAATATTAATATATATATATATATATATATATAATTCTTTATATATATATATATATATATATATATATCTATATCTATATATAGTATGATATATATGATATATATATTTCCTATGGTTCTTATTTCAACTTCACCTGGCTTCCCACTATTTATCAGGGAATTTATAATGGGTTCACCATACCATTTCATTACGGGATATATTATAGTGATTACCTTATAATGTTAGACAATATTATTGTGTAATTAACACGCCAAAAAATCAGCCCAGATAGCACAAAACAAGCAGAGTTTAGTGACCTACAAAAATCAATTGACAATGCTGATTGTGCCCTACTCGCAAAATCGGCTAAACTGCTCCGACTTCTACAAAAAGAGTTGAATTCTGCAATACTCCATCTGGGAGATGAGCTTCAAAGAGTAGCAGTGCTAGTCGCATCACAATTCTCATACATCTCTCTTTACACGTATCCCCTTAATACTTTCACGGTACTGTGGGGTGGAGCATAAAATACGATTTATATGAGTGCTTTCTATATCTATCCTATGTAGCATTAGAGGCCAATAAGGAGGGTGTGTGGGATGAGTGGAGGGTATGGTTTGTCCACTTGCCTGGCTGGTCAGCATATAGTTAGTAGGTGTAGGGATTCCATCGCTGCTCGCTATATCCGGCGGCTTTTTCGGAGGAGTACTGATTAACTATCTTCGAGATCTGCTATTTAAACTCTTTTTTCTCCAGGCTCATACTTATCTATGGCGGATTTTCTCTTTTACTGTTGTTTATCTTCATTCTTTTCATCTCATTTGTCAATATTATCAGGGTTCATGCTATAGTTTGGATGCGTCGTGATTAAATTAGACTAGGTATAGATTATTACCTGCGAGGTTTGTGACACTTATGCTAAATCGCCTTAGTGAATTAATAAGCAGTTACATGACATATACCATTTACATCCTACACTTAATTTCTATATGAAATATACTTCTTACTACATAGGATTGTAGTAGGTCGGGCCAACCCTTGGGCCATAATATATATATACTTAAACTAAATCAATATCCGTATCTTTCAAGGTAATAGTATTAGTGCACAGTTGTCACATATTCCATGGATTGAGTCGACTACTAGATTTTTATATACCACGTATGTTTTTTTCAGCAAATTCTCATATTTATTACTAAATTAACTAAATGAACTAATATTATATAACGTAGAGTTATCCTCAACTTTTTCTCATGCTAGTAATAATACTCCTATCATTACTGTTTTTTATTATTACCGCGTAACCTATTCCATTATAATAACACCACTCCTATATATATTAATATATATATATTTATATAATATAATAATACTATACTATATTATATATATATCTATTATCTTATTATATATTAAAGTATGATTACTTCTATTACATATATATATATATTATTTATTATATAGTATATACTATATATTATATAATATGAATATCTATATATTTCTATTTATACTACTCTCATATATATATCTATATATATATACATATATTATATAATATATATATCCTATACTTAAGTATTTATTGTTCCTGATCTTACATCATAGTAACGTTATTGTATTATATATAATATAAATAGCCCGACCATATTGAGTATGACTTTTTTACTATACTTGTGCAATCTACATATCATAGTCCAGCTATTACCATTTAACATTTTTCTAGTATCGAACATTCCGTGATAATGTCACTTACCTACTTTTACTCATTCTAATTTTTGCAACTTTCTGTGAGCGGATCGCCTAGCTTTTACTTCTGAGGCTTGTTGTCGTCATAAATAATTCTGATGTCAATTAATCAAACGCTAAGAGTGACGCAAAAGACTTGACTCACAGTGGTGCTCTTCCTTTGTTTGTTTAAGTGCGATTACACCTATATGTCTGACAGATAAATGATGGCGAGTTTTTATATTTATACTTACTTTCAATTTTTGAATAATCGAGTGTATTCATTATCTTCTCTCCAAGACATCATTTCACACTTTAAATTTTCAACCGCAAGGATACTTTGTTTTTGCGCGGCTTCTATCTTGATATTGAGCTATTATTTACACTTCTTGGTCTCTCTTTCCGCTAAGTGTGCGACTCAGTTACATTCACGAGCGATCTTGTTGCCGGCTATCCCAGGTTTCTGTTTTACACACTACAGTTCGCTAGTTATCTACTTTTTGTGACTTTTGTCATCTGTTTACGAACTTCGAGTCGCCTGTTGTTCTTAAGTTCCGCTCGCTTAATTTTACTCTCACGTCCGTGGGTGCTTGTGACACACTGGTGATCTTTCTTAAAGTTTCCTGAGAACGGCCGAGCTCACTAGACGAGCGAAGTTACTCTTGACGCTTTGGGACGCTCCTGCTATTTGTCTTCTCAGGATGTGTCATTATACGTGTGGATCTGATTATCATCATTACTTTATGTGGCGTTTTATCCTATTTTTAGTGCTGTTCGTCATTTTTCGACTTCCGACTGTCTCAATTCTTCCCTTTCGGTTCTATACTTCATGCAATTAGTTCGCGACACAAGTAAATTATACATTCTTTTTTTTATCACACCTACACCTTACTTAACCAACTAGCGGGGTATATTTCGGACTAGGTTGAGTGGGTCTTCACACCTTTCCTACAAGACTCTGCACCATCCATTCCTTTTTCGCTAGATTACATATGTCTAATCATTTTTTCTTTTCATTTCAGGCATGGAGTACTAGACGTACTATCTAGTTCTTCTTTATATTCTGGTATATAGGACTTATGTCACTATTTGTCGACTGCTCATCTCAGTTAAAACTTGCAGCGTGAGAGAGCATACCAAAACATCTGTGCGAGATGTAGCGTAAAAATATTTAATCGATTAGATAACTCCTAAAATCAGACAGTAAGTATAGTACTTCATACATGTTGCAACTCTATTTAGATCAGTTAGATGCAGCCTAGTCGTTTAACTTCTGTCTTGCAGATCTATAAATCTACACTTATATTCATCTTATCGTCATACTCTCTTTACTTTAACAATTTTCACTCTCATATCTTATTTCTTCGTTTTACCTATTTGCTCCTAGGGTTTGTTCCTCACATCATTTGTTTCACTTGAAAGATATTGATCCAACTCACTCATCCTCTAATCTGCTCACTTTAATAATATCTCCAACACTGCATATATATTCACACATTAATACCTCACTTCCATATTCTCGATGCCCACACTTCTCTATTCATCCTAACGACATCAGCACCATTTGGGCCCTCCAAGCCACATATACATTTTTTCGCCCGTACCCATACTTGGCCGCATCACACACAACACCCTCACATTGCTGGTCAGAACTAGCAGTTCCTGGTAATTAGAGTTTGCAGTCTCTAAGCTCTCCTTTCACTCTATTATTCCCTCCTCTTTACTACGCCATCCACTAATTTTTTATTTCACTCTTGTACTCTATTATTTCGCTCAATTTTACTTCCAATCCTCGGAACTATTTACACTATTACTATATTATCTCTTTTATTACATAATTCTAATCCAATTCTCAATCAATTATCATCTTGCTCGGTCTTCGAAATTCCATTTCACTTCAGTTAATATTCTATCTATACCTGTCAAGAAATTTACTCATATTCGTTCTCAACTGTTCTTCCACTCACTCACTCATTACTCAAACCGTGGCTCAATCGACGTGTCAGTGAAGCGTCACTGGAAGAGCACTGTTTCGGAATCTCTGTCCAAATTTCCCCTTAGGTAGAAATTCTTATTCAGTCTTCATGAGATTGATTCCCTTTCTCAGAAATGGGATTATTACTGCTTCGTGCGGTGATGAACTTTTAATATATCTTAATAACTTACTATATTTTAATAACTATATATATATAATACGCGATCTACTTTTAATATAGGTCACCTTGTACAATTCTGGTGATCGGTTTATCTACATTTACTCATAACTCTCACCTCAACTACTTATTTATCTACTATGTCTCGGGGTTTCGGGGGGTGATCTATATCTATTTTGTTCTTATCCTTTCCTTTCTGTTCATATATACCTCAGTTTCCCCCCTACCCCTCTCACCTTGGCTTAAGCTTTTGTTATCCCTGGATGTTCCCTTCACTGTCAAACCGCCTGGTTCACTGAGTACGCTCACCTTATTAGTATAATTTGAGAGCAGGACTACTATTTAGTCATTATCACTGCTTCTTTGGACTACCGCTCACTAGTCAAGGTTGGTTTGTTAAAAACTCTCACCCGGTTGCCCTTCTCCATCAGACACAGTAGATTACACAAGCATGTTCACGCGTTTACAGAGAGCTTCAATAAAACGATGGCGCATGAGAAAATCTTTAGCGATTTGTTCACTTCATCTCAGCATCATAAGCGACCCTTGGGGGTGCTCCGGCCCCCGCATATGTACGGACGGAAATATCTGGAGATTGGAACTTTCTTCACTTTATTCTTTTCTCTCTAAAAATTATATATATATATACTGAAACTATTTCTGTGGACCCTCATGCACCTTTTTACCCCCCGCACCCGAACCGCCGGTCCGCTTCTTCGCTTCCCCACTTTCCGACACCTGGGCTGGGCCACCCCTCTACAGCTGCGTCCTCGCCTTTGCGCGTCTACGCAGGAGCATGCTCTAATATACTAATACTCATCTATATCCTCTATTTCCTCACTTGATAGCTATATACGCTTCGGCGAGGTGACTTATTCATATTTTTGGACTGGTACCTATCGTATGGATCATGTTACGATATACACTGCGGGTTATCCTGCCCCCACATTGTCTGGACGGCTGCGGCATACCTTACATTACTAGTCTGATTATAGCTATCATATGTTGTATACTATCAACTCAGTGATTCACTGTCACCTTCCACTGTTCAAGCTGTATACACATAGTTATTCACCTCTATCCACGGGTTTTAAATATGTGTGGTGTTAGGACTATTATCTAGTACTATTAGGGTTTTACCTCTATACTAGTAACGTATTATTAATTATGTCTGAGGCACCTATTTTCTGCCACGTGTTTCGTGTCGTTTTGCGCCTACTTGGTTATATATACACGGTGAGTTAAATACCACGCTGATGTTGGCAAACTGTAGAGTACTCATCACTATTTTAAATTTGCGCACTGAATTATCTATCCACTTATAAAAGTTATGTCTGTTCTCACATATATATCCCCGCTTTAATAACTTGTGACTACCTTACTACTTAGTTATATACATATTCTAATAGTATCTACTGTATTCCATGTGGTGTACGTTTAATAACTTCTTGGACCTCACTCATACTTCTATATAATATAATATATATATTATATATAAATCATTAATATATATATCTAATATTTTACTATATATATATATATTCTATTCATATTATAATCTATATGTATATATATATAAAGTAAAGCAAAATAGTTGTCTCGCTGATATTATACGATATAACGAATTGATAATCTCTCTGGGCAATAAGACCAGATTAATTTTCATAAGCAATTTCAGAGACAAAATATCATTTATATATCTATAGTTAATAATATATTAATATATTTTCATTTATATCTCTATCATATCAATGTTAATTCTATATTTATCTATATGATAATTATATATATATATATATACGTATATAGTATCCATCACTTTTGAATCTATATTAATCTATTCTTATAGTGTCTCTTGCCTCTATTAACTCTATAGTTATATAATCTATATATATATCTTTTCTATATTTTTCCTTTCTATATATATCTCTCTCTATCTTTTTTTTTTTTATATATATTATCTTATAATACTATAATATATTCGCTCAAATTTTACTAGGATTTATTTATAGTACCTATACTATAACGACGTACATCCAATATTATTCATATACTTGATATGTTTCTTATATTTATCACTCTTTTAGGGTCTATCAACATTATCTATATTTTGGGTGTACCCCTCTACTATTATTCCCTACAACTATACCCGTATATACTCATGCTCACTCCTTCCTATATATAACTATACTACATACCTTTCATACTTACCTTTTTCCCCCTTACCTACCTTTAGGCTGTCCCCTTCTCTACCGTACTATATAATACTCATTAAAAATAAAAAACATAACTAACACAATAAAATCATAGACATCTCAGATTTTGTAAATTCTCACATTTTTAATTTCTTCGTCTCATTTTGCTAGCTTTAGAATATTCGCATTTCTCAGCTCTTCTGAATATATTATGAGTTGCATTATTCTATTAATTACAATATTTCTCTTTATCATTTTTTATTTCTATTTATTGGTTAAATTGAATTAACTGAAATAATGTGAACTAATTGTGACATATTAGTAATTCATTCTTCCCATAACTTTTTTTTCTTCTTTATCATAACTTTTCTTTCTGGTTTTTACGTTATTTATTTGTAACAAAAATATTGAAATCAGACACATTTAAATTGGTACACTATTAAAGCATTATATATCTATAGCTAATTAACATCCCAATTACACAAAGGTTGCTCCTGAAACACTTTGAACTTTAATTATATTTTTTACTTTACGTAATCCTTTTTTTATACGTACCTATTAGGTTTCTGTAGGTTTATACATATTTGATTGTTACAATTACCTCCTATTTTTTCGGGTAGGTAACTATATATATTATACTCATCATGCTAAGGCACCGGCCCACAGGTGAGGGTTAACGGGGTCCCTCACTCTAGGTCGGGCCTATGACTTGACTTACTTAAGCTAATTCCAATATATATTATCGACTCACCATCAATAACCGTTATACCGTATATAGCTTATCCTAAATCATTCAAACTTTAGCTCACTCTCTCTCTTCTTTAATATATACTGTGTGTGTGTGGTGTTGTGAGTGCGCGTGTTTTGTGTGTCTTCGTGCTTAAACAGCTCTACTTTCTATCTATCTATATATATTTTCTCTCTATTTACTATTATATCTCACTATCTCTCATATATATATCTATCGTATCTCTATGACTTCTCTATCTTATATATATTATATCTATACTCCACTATTCATATTTCACTCTTATACTATATAATATTATATATATTTTGGCACAGAAATGAATTCAAAATATTATCTTACTCAATATATCAAAGAAATTTATTATTTTTTTTATTACGTCCATATTTTTAATATTTGTATATCTGCGCACTGGAGTTGTTACGTGTTTAGGAGAACTATATCTCAGAGGTGGGATGTGAGGAGAGGAAGGATGTTAGACCCCTCCTTCATGGATGAATATGGTAGAGGCAAGAGTGAGAGGCCGGCCATCCGGATGATTTTGCCCCTTCCACCCCCCCCACCCCACCTTTTCTCTTCTTTTTATTCTCTATCTTCTTCTCTTATCTCTCTCTATCATTATACATTTTCTAAAATCTGTTGTTATTTTTTTCTTTCTCTCCGTTTCACTGTACAAAGTTTTTACCTATATGATTATAGTTTTTCTTTATATTAATTTCTATTATAATTTCTCTAAATCAAAATATCTATATTATTTATAGTATACAAAAAAATATAAATAATCTAATATAGTCTTGCTATCTTATATTCTTATATTTATATAATTATATATATATAATATATATTAGTATTATATACTACATATTTTATACACATTATATATACTCAAATATGTCAATATCTTTAAATATTAAATATCCAATTAAATACCTTTACTATAATATATATATTTATATATATATAGGTGGACTAAGAAAGAACAGGGGCCGCGGTGGCCCTTTTGTGGGATTTTCCTAAATCATTCTAACCACTCCTTAATGTGGATATGGGCGAAACCGGTCTGGGAATACTAACTAGGCAACTCTTTCAAGGTAACTCTAGGAGTATTTTTTATTGGGCATCACTGTATGTGAAAAGCCTTCTAAGAGATTCCAGAACTGGGTGGACCATTTTGAGAACATAGACGTGGAGGATCTCAGTGCAGCAGAGAAACGTCAAGCCACTCAGGAGTCCAGGAAGTGTAGCAGAGGCTGATCGAGAGAAGAGAGAGTCAGTCAGCAAAGTTGAGGCCTCTGTGAGCAATCTAGTAATCCTCGGTATATACTTGTGTAACTTGCAGGGAGTATAGTAAACGATATAGAGGGTTTCCATTCAGAATACAAGACGAAGCAAACCCTGCAACTTAGACAACGTAGGATAAGGTATGCAGTCAAGTTACTGGAGAAGATCAAGGAGACCCTAGATTCCTTAACCTCCTTTGACCTCAATGAACCTCTTCCTTCTGAGGAAAGGTGACTTGAGTCACTGACTTTGATGTGACATCCAAACCAAAAAAGTTCACTCAGCCCTACAGCCTTAAGTCACAGTATGGGCTGCATTCCGGACAGAGGTATCAGCGGACATTCTTCTTCGAGGATCCGCTCTAATGTCAGTCACTAATGAAGGTATGTTGGAGGTCTCCAAACCTTTCAGTGTGAGCTGTCAGACCTTCATCCGTCGTTTTGATAGAAATTCTGGTTCTATGAGATGAGGAAGTTCCACTCAACCTGTCCAAGATTGTTGAGGATTTGGAGGTCGTTGATCAGTTGAAGACTGCTTTTGAGTGGGCAAATCGTAACCAGACTAATCCAGGATCTCTTCTATGGCTTTTTCAAGGCGAGTGTGCCAGAGAGTCCAGGCCATCACTGAACTTAAGCAATACCCTCAAGAGGAGATAAAGAATTCCTCGGTCTGTTTGTAAAGACTCTTAATAATTTTGTGATGCCTCAAGAACATGGATTAAAAGAAGGTGGCGATGAAATAAGAGGGAGTGAAAGCTGAAAAAGAAGAAATTCAAAACTCTCATGTTTTAATTTGATGTTTTAAACAATCAAAGTAATGCTGAGTTTTGATTAAATTCTTGATAAAAAATTAAGAAATAAAGCCAATCGGGCCAGAAAGGGGGCCATCATCCCTTATACATTTTGTTCGACTCTTTATCTCAACATCACTTTAATCTATCCTTTTTCAACATTGAAATAACTTATTCTTCTAATTATTCTCTGATAGCTGTATGGTTTCGTAAAATACAGGTACTCGGGATCTGATTTTCTCTGTTAATTTTGGATCTCTGTTATTTTGAATCTTTTTTGTGGGGCTGAAAATGGGGCTCATAAGCTAGTACCAAATGGTTGATAGGGAAATGGGTAGATATTTTGAAAAAAATCTGGTTATTTCCCTTACAGTCCGCAGCAGGGTTAGGATTGGTTAGTTGTTAGGTTAGTTAGGTTAAGTTATGTTAATAGTTTTTAAGTTGATTCCGTTAGAGAACCTCTAAATGACCAGATTTTTTTTTTTTTTTTTTGCAAATGTGTACAATTGACCGTCGATCATTGTCCTGTCGGCATTTGTCTGTCGTCCATTTGTACTCGTTCATTATACAGAGTTGGTAATAGCCTATTGATATCTAAAAAACTTCCCTCTTACGTATAAATCCATTCTCTACTGTACCTTTCTCTCTCCTGATTTCCTCCTTTCCGGTGTTCCATAGCACCTGTTTTAGACTCACTGTTACATCTTTAAATCAATAATGTGGTGTTCTCAAAGTTCTCTCCCGTGCCCCAATTCTTTTTACTTTTTTCATTTAGTAACTCTTCCTACACTTTTCTCGCTACCCAACACCTATGCCGATGATCCACCATTCATTCTCCTCCAATATAGAGGGTTATCTAAAGGAAGTTATCGTATGCCAAGGATGACAAGCCTTAGTAAGCTGCATTTGATCTTTCATCTATCTCTAATTGGCACCAGATACATGGTAGTTTTCAATCTAAAACAAATTTTTTGACATAATCCTTCAATACAACTATATAGTGTTCTTCGAAAAAACATTCTATTTGTTCTTGCACATTCATGGAATTCCTTTTCTAGCGACTTAATTATACAGAAATCTACATTCTTTGAAGGAGATTGAGTGTTATACTGACGCTTCGTACTTTGCCTTACACCATGTTGTTGCTCTGTGTATGGGTTGTTGGTTCGCCGTGTATGGACAAGATTCACATATTGGGATTAGTTTCACTACATATCCTCCTTGGTAGGTGCAGTCTAGTGACATTTCGACTTGTTAATGTCTCTCTCTCTCTTCGTCTCGTTCTCTT
>JABUQX010038705.1:25000-38485 GCA_015478945.1 Trachelipus rathkii
TACCTTAGCAACAAATATGGTTAGATTTACTAAATAATGTTTAGTTACAACAGCAATATTTTCGTTGGATTTACTACATATTTATTTCCATTTGAGCTAGAATTTGGCTACTAGAACAAAAGATTTGTAACTATAGCATTCTTATATTAGTTGCAACAAATATATTACTGTACTCTACAGTAAACTTTGTTGATTTGATTTATTTATGATCATCATATTTTATTTATCCACTGTAAATATTTGGTCAAAGCGAAATACTGATTTAGTTAGGAAAATTAAACTCTGTAGGTATAATGGAGAATTCACTTGCCAAAAGTTAAATTAATAGGAAAAATTAACGGTACAAATAACTATAATCTGCTGAATCACCAAATCTATTTTCCTTTATATTTACATTTTAAATAGTGATTAAATTTTTACAATTAATTTTATCACAAAGAAAATCTCAGATCAATCGATACTGAACACCTGAGCTTTTCTTTATAATAAAATTCTATATAAAAATGAGCTCTTCAGTAGGTTAATATCACAAAAAAAATGTGTTTCATATTAAAGTTATTTGTACCGTTAACTATTCCGATTAAATTAAAAAGTTTTAGCCTGTGAATTTTCCATTAAACTTACAAATTGTAATTATCGTTAACTAATCAGTTTTCAAAACCAAATATTAACAACTGATAAAGAAAATATGATCTTCATAAATAAAATACAATGCTTGTGCAATTTTTTATATTTTTTTTGTAAGGAATAATCGTAATTGAAATTACAGATTTTAAATTACTAATTATCACAATTAAGTAAATCAGAGTTAAGTTAATTTTACATTTACCTTTTCAGATATTTGAAATAAATTTTATGTAACAAAATATACATTGCTTACAAATTATAATTAGAGCAAAGAAAGTACTTCAATGCTCAAGTGTTAACATAATTGGCAACAGAGGATGAAAAAAAAACAGGTGCAAATGATTTATATAATAGAAACGAAAATAAAGACTACAGAACATTTTTTAACTGAATATAATAATAATAATAATAATAATCATAATAATAATAATAATCATAAAGAATAATAATCATAAAGAATAATAATAATCATAATAATAAAGTATTTATCATATATTAAAGATTCCACTTAAAAATTTTTTACCACCAATAAAATTCAACTTATAGGAGTTATAATCGACACACTCGGAAAGACATGATAGTGATAGACTTTTATTTTCGGGTTTCTCAATTTCATAAGCATGAAAATGAGTGTTAAATTCAAGCGTTCTGTATGGCTTACCACAAAATATTAAACGGGGAGGATCATAAACAAAAATGTAAATTATTTCAAAAAATATTGGCATATCATCTTTAAGTGCATTAAACAAAAAATATTTTGATTTATAGGTACGGCCATTAAAAATAACACGACGATAAGCATTAAACCTTTCCCCATAAGTTGATAAACTTGCATTAAGACGTACTATTTCAGGAAAATCCATTACATTTATTTTTTCTCCACAGACAAGAGTATCATCCAAACATCTGTTGGAAATTAAACGATAAGAAAATTTTAATTGATATTTAGTAGCAATTGTTTTAAGTAGATTTCTTCTACACTGACTAGTATTACTAATTAATTTCAACTCTCTATGTTTCGCTTCAAATCTCATACACCATAAATTAATAAGAGGACCATATTCACAAACCATCCGCGGATAGTGCACCATAAAATGATGTTTAGGCTTTAAATTAGAATCTGAAAATAAATTTAAATACATTTCATGATGTTCTGAAATAAGAGTAGACAGTAAAACATGAATTCCCTTTTGAAGTGTGCTTGAAAATAAAATATCTAAAATTTGTCTAAGTATCAAATACAATTGCCAATGTTTGTCACTGCATGGTATATAACTTCCTATAAGGTAAGGAAATATATTTACAAAGGAAATCATTTCCGATGCAGAAAAACCTAATGAATCTTTGACTAAATTTTCGTGTTTTATGCAAGGTACTGCAGCTTCATTTTCTCCGTAACTGTAAAAACGAATCCTATTATTTAAAGTTTCAAGTGAAAAAATATTTACATTTACATAAAAAAGTATGATTTTACTCAAATCAAAATTACAAACACCCTCAGTTATATCGTGCATTAAATCACCAATAACATTGTCCAATATATGAAAATTTGAAACTTTATTAAAAATGCATTCAGATCTTATACCAGTTTCTGAAGGCGTATTTAATAATACCTCTCTTTCATATTCATCTTTCCTCCTCAGTAATAAAATGTCTTCCGTCATTTGTCTTTGCAAGATTTCCTTACTCGCTTTACAATGCCTACAGTAATAATTCGCATTAAAACTTTGAACAAACCCTCCAATTGTATTCATAGCTAAATTATCACCAATAAGTGATATCAGTTGAAAATAAATTTTAAAGTTTCCATTACCGATTTTCACTTCAATACCTTCTGCTTGCAAATAATTTAAATCTTTTATCATCTTGTTGAAAATAATTTCGTTATCAAACATTCGCATATCTGATGAATAAGATAACATTAATAAAAAAATATTTTCTAATCGCGATTGAAACTCTTTAGGAAAACATCGAACAGAAAAGTAAAATGCTCCTATTTTGTTCTTACCAGCATGTGAACCCAATGGATTGCCACATTCAAAATCATCATAGTAAAGAAGGAGTGGAAAAATTCTTCTTCCTGGGTAATTTAATTTACTAGTGGCCATATTCCCATTACTAATATCATTTAAAAGTACAGACTCTGAACAAGAATCCATGTATTTACATGCAATATCATAAACGTTGTCCATCGAGAACAAACATTTTAAGGTATCGATAATAGGAATATAACAAATACGAATGGGAACTTTTTCTATGACTGTTTTAAGTTTATATTTCTTCAGTTTGGTTTTATATCCTATCGTTATAAGCTGAGGATCAACATACACCTCTTTTTTACGTAGATACTTTAAAGTTAAAAATTCAGTACGAAATACTGAAAATGGATTTTGAACGCTATTAAAAACCTGTTCTAGAGCATGCGAGTCCATATCACGAAAAGTAGAAAGAATTTTGTGTTTAAGCAAGGGCAAGAATGATGAATTAAAAATTAAATTCTCAGCTTGGAATATTTCCTCTCTAATTTTCTTTCTTGATGCAAAATCATTATGAAATTTTTGAGAGACAAATTGCAGAATTTCTTCCTCGAATTTACTTTGTAGGGCTGAAACATCATATTCTAAAAAAGAGACTTGACATTCGTCTTTCATTTCTAAAGGATGAGAAAATTTATCATTAGATAGATTAATATTTTGACGTATTAAAGTAGATTGAATAATGTTACTGGAAGCACCGCTTGAAGACTCTAAAAGATTATCATTATTAGAACTAATAAAATCATTTTGTGAATTTTGTTTTGTTTTTTTGTAATTTTGATTAGAGTTTATAACTTTTAAATTGGAAAGATGTTTTTTCAAATGTCTTTTAAAGGGCCATTTTAAACAAAATTGCTTTTGGCAATTACCTTGCCCACATATAAATTTACTTTGAGAATACTGCTCTGGGTGAAAAACTTGCAAATGTAATATCAAACTAGAATCACTAGGTACTTTTCTCTTACAATAAAAGCAAACAAAACTAAATTTAGCAATTTCCATTTTCTAACTATAAATTTTAAGGTTATCAAAATTTTAATCCGAAATTTCGTCAGTATTATATGATGTTATATCTGAAATTAATTCGCACACATCAGAAACTGTCTTATCCCACTCAGTTGTAATTTCAAAAAAGAACTTCTGTATAAATAACCAAACACTTTCAGATTCCATAGGGTATTGAAGGTGGAAAACATGAAAAGCTTTAAAGCAGTTTTCAATTGCATTTAAGGGTGAATCAAATCTGTATAGCACTTTATTCATAACCACGTAGTAATGCACTGCATTCAGAAGATCTTCTCCCTCAATAATTACAAATGGCTGCATGTGTAATGACATCTCCCCAAGCTTTTCCTGTCTTCGAGAAATGATGTTAGGAATATCATCTGCAATCTGAAAAAGAAATGCATTAATATTAGAATGGAATAAATCATAATACTAATATCCTCAGCATTCTGAAAAAGAAATGCATTATTAAAATGGAATAAATCATAAAATTAACATTTTAACTTTTTAAGGGATATTGTGAGTAATAAAAGTAAAAAGGGAATATATTTTTAATTTAGTAAAAAGTATAATATAAAACTAAATAATAAAATTACCAGAGCATGAATCATGAAAGCCTCTTGCATGTCACCTTTCGAAGGTTTCCAATTTGTATTCTTTTTGGATGGAAGTGCGACTTTTTTGGGTTTTAGCAGCAGGGGTAATAAATACAGAAGAACAGCATCTTCTCCTATAAAGGGAAATTTTGAAAGAAAAAAATATAGCTGGATTTTACAAATTTGGTTTAAAAAACTTTGGCTATTTAAACAAAAATATCAATCCTCGAAATAACATAAGCAATAACACTGCCTAAATACGTACTGGAAAAATTACCATTACAATTATCAAATCCAACTTTATAACTACATTAACTTCTTACAATTTCCCCTTTTTATATAAATAAATTTCTACTTTATTCAAAATATTCCTTTAACTTAAATGCCAGATATTATCAATTCATTATGTAAATATTAGCACGAGATGTCAGTCACGATTAAAGAAATCAAAACTGTTAAATCCCCATTTTATTATACGAGCCCAATTTCCACTATAATTTAAAAAAATTGTTTGATAAAAGATTCCAACTACAACCTCATCTCTGAATAAAAAAAATGGGATGTCTATTCCTACTAAAAACCGAGTGCCACTGAAGGAGACTTACACCCATTCCTAAAATTATGCCACTAAAAACGACTTGAACCTTTTCTTATAACTTATATTTGAAATGAAAACATTTGCGTACATATATTTGATTTCATAGCTATAAAATAAAAATAATGGTGGAGTGAAAAACCCATTCAAAAATACTATGATAAAATTATTTACACATGTAAATATGACCATTACTTCATACTTAATGATTAATTACTAATTTGAAATACGTAATAACACATGCAGGCATTAATGATAATACAAATAAACAGAAAACTACTAACCTTTTGAACCTTCAGGGTGAATATTTTTCAAAAGGTTGATCCATGTTTTATGTTTGATTCTGTTCATCATTAAGTGTTTAATACTCTCTTTATTCAAATTCCATTTGAGATAAAATTTAGATGATGTTCCAAACATAGTTATAAATCAAATACTTATCTAATAAATTATATATATTATATATTATATATATATTATATATATATATATTATAATATTATATAATATAATTTTCTATAATTATTATATATATATATTATATAATATATATATATTATATATTATATATATATATATATATATGTATCTATATATATATATATTTTAATTATATTATTATTTATCTATTAATTATATTATCCTCCTCTCTCCCCAAGAATGAGGGTAAGGTGCGTTATTGCATCGGAAAAGAAAAGTAATAGAAGAACATGACACAGTCGAAAAGAAAGCCCCCCACCAGCCCTTTAAAAAAAAAAAATAAAACGCCCTCGCTCGCAAATAATATTCAATTTAAGGCGGGAAAAAACCGTTCGCGTCAGAAATCAACCCTAGAAGGCTTTCATGGGGAAACCGCGGGACGGCATTCCTCACACTAAAATATCTTACAAATTGACTATGGTTTCAAAAATCGTCAGGTTGCAGGGTTCAATAATCACCTTGGACCAGGGTGGCCACAGCACGGCCCTTCGCCTCACAACACCCGCATTATTTCCCCTATCAACACACCATTTCTTTTCTCGCCTTACCAAACTCACAGATTCTTTATATCCCTCCGGCATTCTCTTCACTGCAGTCCATCTTACCATTTTTTTTTTTTTTCTTCGGTCCTACCAGCTCGGCCGATTCCAGAGCACACACGACTCGCCACTAATAACATTCCCGCTTAACCAAAGCCGACTATACATCCCATAGGCCTTGCTCCAACATGAAGACAAAACCATCATCAAAACACATAATACCCACACCCCTCTTTCATTTTTTATTTTTTTTTTTTTTTTTTCTTTATTTACTTTCCCCCTTCTTCCTTTCTTCTTCTTTCTCTTCAACCACTAACACATCTCTCCTGTAACAATCAAGATTATTTCGTGTTCATTCCTTCTTTTTAAAAATTATTATTTTTTTAAATCACATTTCATTCTTTTCCTTTTTTCTCTTCTTTTTTTTTTTTCCTATCCCTCCCTCCCGCCACTTCTGTTTATTTCTTTTATCTCCTTTTTTGTTTTGTTTTTTTTTTCCCAAAACACCCAAAAACCCCTAGGGGGAGGTGTCATCTGAAACACGTTGAACTTTTTAGGATATCAATACCTCTTATTTTCCAACCCATAGTCTCACTATACTAATATTCTATATAAAATAAAAAACACAGGTACATAAGTAAAAAAAAACTACCCGGCATCTTCCACAACATGTAAGGGACCCTAGCGCACTCTAGACTTAGTCCCTTCACCCAATCCACACTGATTTAAATTCAACCACACCTTCCTAACCATTTCACGCAAGAACTTCCCTACTAACTCAACTCTGCATCATCCGTTCTTTTTTATATCACATCCAACATATATCTAAATCTTTACTCAGACATCTGCCTCCCAGCTCTCACGCGCTTCATCTAACATAAACTTTTCAACAACCGGGACTATATCCTCACTCACACATAACCTTGGGGCTCTTAACATCTCTATGTTAACTTTTCAAACCATTCCTCTTTTTACAACACACCTAACCAAATCTCTCCTACCTATACTTCTTAAAAACGCTGCTTCTTTCAGATTCACTTCACACCAAACCGAATCATCCGGCATATAGGTAGGGCCCACCCAACTCACTCCATTCTCCATCATTCTGACACATGTCCCTGCAACCCATCTTAAATTTCTTTCAATAACCCCCTCCATATACAAATTAAATAACAAGACATACACATCCCTGCCTCACTCCACTATTAATATATAAAACCAATTCAATTTTTTACACCATTATTCTTACACCACGCCTCATATCTTCATACATACTTTTAATTCCAATTCCATTCAGAAGCTACCACCAACACATATATTCACTACAACCTCCATAGACTTTCCTATCTATCCTATCATACGCTGTTTGCAAATCCATAAAACCTAAATAAACAATTTATTCTTCTTTCCCTCATTTTTCTCAGTTTCATTGTTTAGTGTAACAGAATTTGATCAGACACATCTCTACACTCCTAAATGCACTTGTTCTTCACCCAATCAGTCCATCAGTCACCTCGACGCCACTCTTTCGACTAAATACCTGAGCATATATCTTCCTACAACACTTTCAATAAACTAAATTCCCTATATATTCCTACAGTTCTTTATCTCCCTTACCCCTTAATTATAGGAGTATTATTAACTAGCTGCTCCCTCAATCTCTCGGACTGATCACCCTCCAATACACGCTTTTGTTAACATGACAACTTCGCAATCCAGTTTCAATCACTATTGGCCTCCGTTCTTGATCATTTCAACAGTAATTTCAATCTCATACCTGGAGAATTTACCATTCTTCAACTTTCTTCATCTATCATTACTTCCTCACTTGCTAATAACCTCATACACCAAAATACTTATTCCTTCCTTGCCCCATCAAAACCCAACATACTTCAACGTATCACCTTCATTCTATTATATTATACAGATTCTGGCAATAGTGTTCTATCCCCTCTCCTCAATACCTTTTCATCAGTCCAAACAGCACCATCCCTATTCTTTATTCTACACAGGTTCCCGTTATTTCTCCTTCTTAAAACTTCCCCGCTTCTTCCAAACAGCTTCTTATTGACTTGTAAGTCCTCATTCATTTTCCTCCTTCAAACTGTTCATTTTTAACTCTGTCTTTCTCCTACGTTGGCCCTTTTAAGGGCATTCTTTTTTTCCTCTTATATACTTTCAACATCTTTCTTATGAAACATATTGGCTTTTAATACATCAAACCACGGCTTCTTTTTTTTACTTTTCCACACTCACTGTTGAACCTTCTTACCTCCTACTTTAAGCACTCCACATACTTCCTTTGCACTGTTAACAACTGCTTCCTTCATTTGCTCCCAGATTGGTTCAGTTTCAACTTGTTTACCGTCGACTGATTTACTTCGAGTGTTTCTTAGATACTTAATCCTTATTACTTGTTCACTTACTGTTCACTCTTAATTTTTCCTCCACTTCTTGTATCACCTTCCTTTCCGCATCAAGCCCCCACTATGTTTAAAATTTTACACTAGGAAAAGTCATAATTGATCGATTAGTCCATCCTAATCCCGCTAACTGATTTTTAACATCCAACATCACTCACCTTCACATCCTTCTTGGCACCACACAAATATATATATATTATATATATAATATATTATTTTATATTATTTATATATATCTATTTATATTATATTTTATATATATATATATATATATATATATATATATTTATTTAAATATTATATATATACTATAATATACATTACTACTCCTTTCACCCAACCACTGACCACATCAATTTTGAAACCCCGGGAGGGGGCGGCGGGGACCCCCCACAAACCAACCAAAAACCACTGCCTCCAGAAAAGCCGGCCGCTCATTTTTGGCCGTTTCCCCACAGGTCTTCACCAGATGTGAATAGAAAGCAGTTCGGGGGGCGTGAGGCTGGGCAATATATGAAGGGAAGGTTTTTTTACTGTATCTGGGTGGTTATGGGCCTTTAGTACATGTGGGGAGTGACGTTTATCGTACGTTTAATTTAATTTGTATAATGTAAAGTTGTTTGGGGTGAGTGCTACCTGATCTCGACAACATTAGCGCAGATTAACTGGCTCTCTTCTGGATCCGTGAAGTTTTTCAATACCCACACAGATACCCGGCAGGAGAATTTTTTGGTGGTTGGGATTTAAATTTTGTGTTTAGGGGCGTTTTGTGCTGAATGCTGTGAGATTGTAAATTTATATGAGTAAGAGAGCCAGTTTGTGTTGGGGAAAAAAGGGGGGGGATATGAATTGTTATATAATGTCATTTTGGGAGTTTGGAGGGTGTGTGAGGAGGGGGGAAACTAACACACCCACTCCTTTAAAAATCATGTGACGGATTGGGGTTGTTGAATATTTGGTGCGACACAGGTAGGGGACATGGTTTCATTAAAGGCCTTTTCTGGTAAAAATTGGGGTCCCCCTACCATCTCTACGGGAAGTGACTAGGAGAGAATTCTTGGATTTTCGTCCTCACTGTCAGATAGATGGAATGGGGGGCTTTGTTCTTTGGTCTACAAACCAAGTAAATTATTCTAAAACGGACGCGGTTAGTTCTTAAAAAATTTTTTTTTTTAATATTTTTTTCTATGTCTGGCTTCCTTCTCTGACGTTCACATATCCCTGTGCTGGGAAACAACCCATCCCAGGCGCGCAAGCATAGTTTAATAGTTGTTTCTGTGCAAGTATGGTTTGTTTATATGTGGTGAAATAACTGTGCGTCCGTGCCTTTCTCATCCTGTCGCCTAAAACTCTCATGTTGCGGCGCCCAAAGGTGTCGGAGACGTCGTTTTAGTTACGCTATACGAATATCGTGGACACGCATGCTCCACTACTTTGTCCATTATCGTGGGGCTGAATGTCAGTGTGCCATGTAACTCACTATGTAAGGCTAAAATTTTTTGGAGTCTAACACTTCACACAATATTAAGTTGGGGAAAGGGGGGGTGCTTTATTTTGAAAGAGCTATAAGGGTGTAGTGAGGATTGGGAACGTCTGCTGGTACACGCAGGGCCTGCGGAGTCGTTTAAAATTAAATTTTTGAACTCCGCGATACTCCGGACTCCTTAAATTTCAAATTTTGGATTTTCCAAAACTCTGGACTCCGACTGTCAAATAAACTAACAGAAAATTTTAGATCCGACTCGACTCAACTTAAACAAAAAAAAAATTTTCAGACTCCACTCATCAAAGACAAAAAAATTTTCGCTCCGACTCCGACTCCAGCAAGTAAAAATTCAAAAACTCTCAGACGTCCCTGGCCCCTAAGCTTAAGGTGCTTACAAGCGTCTACAGTAAAAACATTTTTTTTGGGTTTCCAGGGGAATGAACTCCAATATTGAGAATTAGTTTGGGACAAAAATTTTAGCCCACCTAAAAATGGAACAAATAACATTCTTAATAAAATTCTTAATTTTCAGACAATTTTGTTGGGGAAAAGGCCAAACCGGCAGCTTTTTCTTGACTCATAACGTAAATATACATTTTTCGGGAGTGTATTATATATAGGTTATCCTTGTTTTGTTTTTTAGGTTTCCCATTGTTTTTTTGGCCATTTTCCAATAATTTTTTTTTCCAGTGGAAACACCATACATAACATATATTTATTTTGACTTTTTTTTTTTTTTTTTTCGTTATAACTTCTAATTCTACAATTATTATTCGAAATTACTTCAAACTTGAAATATGCATAGATGGTCCATTACCTACAATATGCAGAATTAGTTTTTTTTGGTTTTTTTTAAAAATTGTGCTCAGGATCTATTAAAAAAACAAAAAAAAAAAAAACGAAAAAAAGGTTTTGAAATTCGACATTGATGAGCACAATTTTCAAAAAATCAAAAAAACTAATTCGGTGAAATTTTCGCTGCGTAATGGACCCATTATGTATATGTGCCCAATATCACTTCAGTTTGGAATTATTTTCAAAAAAATTGTAGAAGTTTGAATAAGAAAAAACTGTCAAGAAAAAACTGGGGTTCTGCAAAAAATGAAAATGCCCAAACATGAAACTAACACAAGCACACCCATAAAAACACACAAACACACGAAAAATGATGTCTTTTAGAGATTCAAAACAACAAAAGCCTGCGGGTTTGCCCTCCTTAATCACCATCAAAAACCCATTAAAGTCTGAAAACTTAAGCCGAATTTATGTCCATTTCATTTTCAACATGGGGCTAAAAATGGGGGGTCCAAAAATCTCACCAATATATCGGATCATTCCCCCTTCAACTATATTTCTCTTTTTTTTTCAGAAGCTTGCTTTTGAGATAAAAAAATATACCACAAAGAATCAAATCTCCAAATGCATAATACGGTAAAGTCCGTAGAAGACAAGGATGCAGGCAGCCAACACACCTCTCACAAAAAATCACAAATATTTCAGTTTTCGGAAAAACATTGTTAACGACATACAACTTAAAAATATACATTAATATATAAAAAGAAAAAAGCCCCACTATAAAAAAATTAACAACAGATATTAATAACTTTGTTTCAACAGTGATATAATAGAAAGTTAAAATAATATATATATAAATTATAATAATAATAATAATGATATAAGATAATCGATAGAATACCATCGAACCCTAAATGAATAACTGACTAATAATCATAATCAACCTAATAATAATAATATATATAATAAATATAAAAATAATCAAACTTCCTAAAACTTCCACACTTAATATAGAGAAACCAATGTTAAACCATAAAAAACTGGCATTCCTAGATGTTTTACTTTGTTTTATAAATGGTAGAGCCGAAAGAGAAGTAAATGTTTAATGTACAGGTAAATGTTTATACACAAATTATGATTCTAATATACTCGAAAGGTATAAACTATTAATTATTAAAACCCTAATCCACAGAGCCTATAAAATAACTTCAACGTGACGACTCTTTAACAAAGAGGTGATAAGAATAACGAAAAACTTAATTAATAATGGGTACCCTCAATTTAAAATAGAAAAAGTTATAAAAGAACTATAAATAACATTTTAACTCGAAATAAAAATTCACTTGACATGGAAAGCAAATAGCTTTCTATTTTAAATCATTAAATTTGACAAACTTTTCTAGAGAAGAACAAAAATTTAACATAATTGTAAAGGAACATGTTAAGTCTGAAAAGAAGCTATTACACGCCGAGACGAGTGTCCTCATACTTTAGTACCCGTGGTCATTGTTCGGAGGATTACAAAAGTTATGTTGTATATCAATTTAATTGCAAAGAAGTAGGATGTAATTCCTCTTATGTTGGATACACAACTAACACTTTAAGAACCCGAATTATGCAACATGTGGTTTTCTTGCGTCCCCCAGGGCCTCAATACTTTTATGTCTTCGTGGCATATGGAACTTTAGCCTTTTTCTGTCCCCTCATTTTTTCATGCTTCCTGTCTATGTCTTAGCTTCTGTCTCCTTGTGTACGTGTGGTAGTTGGGTTGGCGACCAACTAATACTTACCCCACCAAAGGAACAATGGCAGGAACGTTGGTGTAGTGATCACAGAGGGGATAAACTGAAAGGTAAGCTAGGATTAGGATAAACTGTGTGAAACTAGAAATCGGAGTGGCGTTTGGGCACAAAACCGAAAAACCGCTACCATAAAGTGGTTCAAGCTCGCCTCTGCATTAGCCACATCAAACTCACACATGAACATTACATGTTCAAAACCAAGCCACCTACTTGTCAATTTTGCAACCTTTTTTTCACAATCCATCTTCCACATTTTGGTTGTATATGACAAACTAACTCCACTTAGATGTGGTATTTTTCTGGTCTTTATTCAGTACTACCTATAAACGACATTCTTATATATTAGCGGTCTTCAATATTTAACAGTAATGACATTTTCATTTTCGCTACTAAACTACAAGTTTTACATTCTCTGTAACCATTGAAAACTTTTGATACTCTCGTTTTACTAGTAGTTACCCTGTTATGGGTTGTGCAGTCCAGATGGCAGGTAAACAGTGTTTGTATAAACTGATATTAAATAAATTTTAAAAATAAAATAAAAATAAAATCATATTTCTTTATGTTTAGTTAAAAATAGATACTATTAATATATATATATATTATATATATATATATATATAAAATATATATTATATATATATAATATATATATATATTATATATATATATATACTTAATGAATATGTCCATTGGTTTTCTTAATATTGGCCAAAAGAAAAGTAACTATGTATTGTAAGCTTCCTCTTTACGGTGGATATCAGATCATTCCTCTTATCTGAAGTTTCATTCCACAATTTTTCTACTTGTTCCCAAGGTTCTTTGTTAAACCTAAGCCACTGCTGCTTTTCAAAAAATTCTTCCTCTGATAAGGATTCACCTAAAATTTTTGCAAAAGCTGTTATAATTTTCAAATTGATTATTTTAATGCTTTATCATAGATGACTACTTATCTGTGTAATAATGTATTAAAGTTCAAAAAATTTGGTTAACACTACAACATAAGACTTCATATTTTAAATTCATGTAAGAAAATACTGGTTTTAGATTTTTTAGCCACACTCTTAGAAATATGCTGAGAATGTAAGCCCAGTTTTCGAA